>APFE030920570.1:22065-32217 GCA_000404065.3 Pinus taeda | reverse complement strand
AAGGTTAGTCTCTTTACACCTAATAAGAACTTTTTCCAAATTTCCTAATGCCTCTTCAAATGAATCACCATAAACTGTAAAGTCATCCATATAAACCTCTACATAATCATGAATTAGATCGGAAAAGATTCCTAGCACTGCCCTTTGGAATGTTGCGGGTGCATTACACAATCCAAAAGGGAGTACTCGGTAGGCAAAAGTTCCCCATGGACAAGTAAATGTGGTTTTTTCTTGATCTTCAGGTGCTACCTGAATCTGATTGTAACCACTAAAACCATCCAAGAATGAAAAATACTTTTTGCCTACAAGAGTATCTAAGACTTGATCAATAAAGGGTAAAGGAAAGTGATCCTTTAAGGTCGCTTTGTTCAATTCTCTGTAATCAATGCAAACTCTCCATTTACAATTCTTTTTGGGAAATATAACCAAAGGGGAAACCCACCGGCTATCTGAAATAGGGTAAATGAAGTTTACATTAAGTAACTTTTGGAGTTCGTCTTTTACTACCTCCCTAAGATTTGGATTCATCCTTCTTTGAGGTTGTCTGATTGGTCTGCTATTTTCCTCAATGTAGATGTGATGAATGCAAGTCTTAGGATCAATCCCTTTCATATCAGTATACTCCCATGCAAATGCAGTAGAATGTCTTTGCAAGAGTTTGGTTAGCTTCTGAACTTTCCAAATTTTTGTTGATGCTTAGTGTTTTTCCTGGAAAGATCTCAATGGCAGAACTACCAAATTCTTCCATAGAGAAAAGAGACATTTGTCTAGATGATAGACACTCTATATCAGAATCCAACTGAAATTGTGTGGAGTCATATTCTGAAGATGGTTCAAAATTTTCTAATGTATTCAGAATTTGACTATCTTCACTAATCTCGGAAATGGTAAAGACAGGTGGTATAGTATATTCATCATCAATCCACTCATTATCTCCTATTTCTGTGATTGCTTTTGCTGGAGGATACAGATTGAATTTTTTTGTCGAATTACCATCAGAAATGTACATATCCCCTGACCTACAACTTATGAAAGCATTAGCTGTGGCTAGCCAAGCTCTTCCTAAAATAAGAGGATGTCCACCTAAATTACTCTTGCGGGTTAAAATCATAAAATCCACTGGATATTCCCAAGAGTCTAGGAAGACAGGAATGTCTTCTAATACACCATCTAGTTTAATAATTGAGCGATCTGCCAATTGCAACAAAGTAGGTGTAAAAAGAAGATTAGGAAGTTTGAGCTGATCCATAGTTTGCCTACTCATAATGTTAATAGAAGCCCCTAAGTCAATCAAAGTATTTGGTATTTCTACCCCATTGATATGTGTTTTGACAATTGGACTACCAGGGTCTACATATTTCTGCATAGTAATCTTTCCCATCATAATGTCTGCAATTTTTCCCACCAGTTGGATCCTTCTGGTATCTCTCGGTTTCCTTCCTGGTCTTTTAAGGCTCAACTCCTTTATTGTTTTCACTAGGATAGGAATTTCCTTAATGGCTTGTAACAAGGGAATCTTGATACAGACATTTTTCAATTCATCTAGGAAATTATAGTCAGGCAACCAAATTTGTTTTTCCACTCCTTTGTCAATTTGTAATCTTTCAGGAAAAGGAGGTGTGGGTAGAGATGTAGGTAGCTCAACTATAGGAGTGTGGGGGGTAATTCTTTTTCTTTTCCCTTCTGAATGTTTGGGTTTTGAAGAGATGCTTCAGTACCCTTATTGGCTACAAGAGAATCTTCCTCAGAAATGCTTTGTTTTTGAATATCTATAGAAGGTTTGTCCAGAACTCTACCTGATCTAAGTTGTACATCATTAAGAGGAGCGATCATATAGGCAGGAAATTGAAATTGTAGACCTTCCATCATGAAAGAATTTTGAGGGTTTTTATTATTGGGGTTCAGCAATGGCTGAGAAGGAAGTTTATTTGACTTTTGTTGAAGCAAGAGTTGAGAATTTGAATTCTGTTGAGAGGGTTGTTGCTGTTGTGGAAATGGTAATGATAATTGTGGATTTTGATTTGGAAATTGTGAAACTTGCTGATTTTGGAAAGATGGAGGATATTGATAAAATTGAGCAAATCTCCCATAAGGATTTTGCATACCTTGCATCCATGCTTGAAAAGGATTTTGAGTTTGGGACCAAGGTTGTTGCCAAGGATTCCAATTTGGTGGAGGTTGAAAATTCATAGGGTTGTTAAACCCTTGATTTTGTTGCCCCTGCCAAGGTCTCCTTGCAACAAAACAGAGAGATTCAATGGTACTTGGATGTTCCTGAAAAACAGCTTTGAGACCAGGGATTGAAGGACAATCCTTGGTTTCATGATTTTCTGAACAGATCACACATGTTTCTACAACCTTTGCATCGAAGGGGCACTCCCTTAGAGCATGTTTCTTTCTACACTTTGAGCAAAAAATAGCTAAAGCTTCAGCTTCTGCTTATTGTTTATTATGGATCTTAAGAGTGTCTAGTTGTTCACTAAGACTTCCTAAGATATCAGTTTTGAATTCATCAAGCATATTGCCTATCTCATCCCTACTTACTAATCCAGTTGCAGATTTGTTTGCTCTGAGGAGAGAAGGATATCTAGGCCCTTTTTGAGTTTTAGATTTCTCCCGTGAGAGATGAACACATAGCTCTGGTATATCATGAAGTGGAAGTTGAGATATGTCTCCTTTTCCCATCATATTCAAAATATCTATCCATTCATCTCTAATGGCTTTTAATAGAAGGGCTTTCAAGGTTTCCCCATCCAAGTTACTCATTTTTGCTCTTTTCATATTATATTGAAATCTTTCAAGTAAATCCTCCAAGTTTTCATCTTCTTTTTGTACCATATTGAATACCTCATCCTTGTGATTGGTGGGCATACAATAGTCCAGGTACCTATCCAAAAATGTTTGTTTCATATCATTCCAAGAACTAATGGATTGAGTAACTAATCCCATGAACCATTTCAATGCTGCCCATTTCAATGTTGAAGGGAATAGTTTGAGTTTTTGGGCGTCTTCCAAATAATCATAAGTTCGACATACGACCTCAAACTCAAATAGAAATGCCTCAGGGTCCTCATTTCTTGACCCATGAAAGTTTGGGAGGACGGATGGCGAAATGTTTTTCATTGTGGCTCAGGAATAATCATCGACTGTGGGAAATCCAAATGAATTGTCTCCATTCCTATTTCCTCCATTGTTACATCTACCTCCTCCATTATGTCCTCCTCCACCTCTACCTCTACCTCTACCTCCTCCAAGTCCAGTTTCTCTTTCTTCTGCCATGGTAGTTTCTTCAAAGACCTCAAAGTTCTCTGGTTCCTCTACCAAGGGTGAATGAGGAGGAATTTCTCCTTCTTCTTCAGGTGATTCTATTTCTTCAATTACAATTTGTCTCCCTGTGGAAGAAAGGAAAGAATCTCCTTCGGATTCAATAGATGGTATGGGAGAGTCAACTACTACCTCTTGGATTCCAGGAATCCTAGAGCTAGGAGTATGAGTTGGAGATGATGAAGGTGTCTCTTGCCTATTTCTTGAAGTGGATGGAGTTGTGAAAATCTAACTTCTAGCTCCAGCTAAAAACCTTCCCCTAGAATCTCTTTCTCTATGCATATCACTTTTATATTTTCTTTCAAGTTAGGGTAATAATTCTCTTTCTGATCTTCCAGGTCACTCTAGGTGCAAGAAGAGAGCATACTCAAGGAACTATTAAACCAATAACTTTCTCTTTTTTGATCCTCCAGTTCACTCTAAGTGCAAGAGGAGAGCATACTTTGAGAGGTTATTAATTTTCCTTTCTTGAAATTTTCTTATTTTATCTTCTTTTTTTTTAGAATTTGCTACCCAATTTTCACTTCCCCGGCAACGGCGCCAAAATGTTTGGTCAATTTAGTGTTTCTAAATTGATTTCATTAATTGTCAACCCGGAGCTCGTAAGCTGATGAAGTGAAGGTGTACTATATGTACTTAAGCAACCTCTTAGATCTTTTTGTCGTTTGGGGGTGTTGTTTGTGGTCAATTTATCTTCCTAAGATGGAATGGAGATTTATAAACAGATGAGTGATAGTATGTGTAAGGTGATTTCTAAATGAGTGAGTGTGTGTTACTGGTGGTTTCTAACTACCTTCTAAACTTGCAAAGAAAAAGATTGAAAGAAATAACTTGAAATGAAACTGAAAGTAAAACAGAAAAACCACTTTCTAATAGCACTAATCACTACTCATGCTGCTGCAATAAAAAGATAAGAAAAACTACTTTAAAGAACAGTTATAATGTTTAACTCTTCCTAACTCTCTGCTTCCAACATATGGTATTATGTGAAACACGATTAAGAAGTAGTTAGAAATAAGTCTAAAAAGTACTCAAAGCAAGTTGTAATTTATCAGTATTCTGATCTCTTTAGAGATGAACAGCTTATGATAAAGAGACCATCAATATGTTAGCATACAACTTGAGAAACTAAACTAGAAATCAGCTAGGAAAACAGAGTAAAGGCAGCAACTATGAATATGACAACTGAAAATACTATTAGAGACAAAGAAAATACACAAAGACACACAATCTCAGGCTAACACCTGCAGAAGACAGTCCTGATCAGTCTAAAATAAATGCTAGAAATGAAATGACAGTGAAAGTAAATCAAATATGTACATGTGTTAAAGAAAAGGAAAATTGCTGAATTCAAAAGAAGGAAATAGCAAGAACATAAAGGTAAATTACTGTACAAAGGCTGTTATGAACAGGGGCCCTCCATCCAGAAAGCCCAAAGAAAGATCAGCGACTAAAGAAGTCAAAACAACAGTCTTCTATTAATTCATAATGCAGAAATTACAGTCAAAAAGCGCTGAAACAACAGCTTCAAAACAGAGTTTATGTGCTCACTAAAAGTGTAGAAATTACATAAACAAAACAACTAAAAACTAATCCTTAAGCGTGCGCAGACGCTGGATTTTATAAGCATGTGAACAACTGCCTACTGCGTAAAACATGAAACTGGAAATTAACTAACAACATGCTAATTAAATGGTTCAGCAACACTTCAATAGGTCCGTGGGTGATCTGGAAGGTACGGTCGTCATGGATGTTGAATCCAAGGTTGGATCCTGTCTCCCATGACCTGCGTAGAGTGGAGGAGTTGCCATCTGGAGTGACGTAACCTTTCAGCTCACGCAACACCGTTTGAGCTGGCTTTGTTGACCGAAGTTGGATCCTCGTTGACCGAAGGTATGCGTGGCGTTACTGACCAAGCCAATAGCACAGGAACCTTCAGCACCTTCATTCCCACGTGCCCATGTGATTTGTTTTTCAAAATGACACGTGGAACATGGAGATCAATGAAAAGGCTGCAGAATTGCTGAATGGCTACGGAATTGCCAGACAGCTGCGGAAACTCTGTGCATATGTCAAAAATCTAGACAAACAGCCAAACATTTAGCAAAGTCAACCAATCATGCTTAAAGACATCAAATGTAATGATCTGGGTAAGTTTATGAGGAAAATAGGGCAAAAGAGAGGGATAAGTGAGGAAAAGCTGTAGGTAATGATGGATAATTAGGTGCAAGTTAGAGGCTCTACAAGCCATGAGGAAAAGAGGGCAGTAGAAATTTGGAGGGTTATGGACAGGGAGCTAAGTGAGCCACTCATGATCAGGGCAGAACCAGAAGATCCCTTAGCTTTAGTATATGCTCATCAACACCTTGCCAACAACCCTCAAATTCTCCTAGATTATGTTGAAAGGAAAGGTCAGGGCATTGCTCACTTTGAAGAGATGGAAATATTGTTTGGTGATAATTGCATTCATGCTTGCACAAGGAGATGGAACACATTGTCCCATAGTCTGAAAATAATTGAGTACCACTCCCCAACTAGAATGAGGGAGGCTTTGGCAAGAGTGCCACTTTATAAAAAGACAATGCAAAACATGAAAGCCAACTGGATTGGCCTAAAGTTTAGTCCTCCATTACTTTTAGGACTACTAGAAGGGGTCAAGGAAGAAGAAGAACACAGGCAATGGGAGGAAGTAGAGAAAGGCAGGGTTTCATGACAGAGAAGAGGACATCAACTTGGAAGCCTGGGATGTCAGAGAGGTAGTCAAAGTAATAAAAGATGATGAACTAGATTAGTTACTCAGAGGATGAGCAACACATTCAGCAGGGGGTGATGATGAGCCCCAAAAATGGGTAACTTTATGGGCTCATTTTGCCTATTATTCTCATTTAATCCACCATTCTCTATAGTTTTATGCATTCTTTTGAATATATTTATGTTAATTGAGCGAATTGGAATAGTCACTTGACCATAAAGTCTAATACGTGCTTATTGCAGGTTTTTGGACAATTTTGGACCAAGATCAGGCATTTATGAGCAGATTGGCAAGAAAATATGAAGAAACAAGGTTGAGGATTTATAGGAGGGGTGTCTCCTACATTAAATGACCCCTTCCTCGATTTCTCCACCATCAGCTCGGAGTTCAACAACCCACCAAAGATGATTTCAAGGGGCAACCGAGCAAGTCTAGTCAAGTGGCTGATTAACTGCAGTTTTGGGCAGCCAAGCTCCTAAAGTTAAGGAGGGTTGTTGGGAGTCCTCATTTGCATAAGTAGGAAGGCTTCAAGCCTTGCTAGTTTATCTATTGAACAGTTATTTTCGCACTTTAGTGCAACTATGCATTCAGCTCATTTTTGAGCTCTTTCTGTAAATAGTTTTGTGACGTGACTATTATTTTTTATTAATGAAGATGAATCTCGCTTTACACCAGCTCTGATATTTCTTAGGAGGTTGTAGCTCTTGGGGTTGGGCCCAAATCAAGTTCCATTACCTCCTTTGTGTACTTTTATGTGTCTTTACTGCATTCATAGGATAATTTCTATTATATAGGGTAAATCTTGCTTTGTTACTTAAGTTGTTTTCGATAATTAAGATAGTTGTTCATGCTTCAGGTTCATTTGACAGTTTGGTAAAAGATCCACAAAAAGGCTATCAATTAGTCTTTTATCTCATTTCTCCCCCCTTGGGACCATGAGCTGAGACCAAGGCATACTTGCTGCCACAAAAACATTATTCTTACCTTCCAATGCAATTGCTAGTGTTAGATTTTAAGTTGGAAAAGTTGATATCAGTTGTGTTTTCATGTTTAGATCTGTTCTTGCTCAGTTTCCATAGTTATCTTCCATGACTTCCTGTCTATAAACTTATGTTCATCATGTTTCTGGTTTTTAGGTCAGATTAAGTCAAAATAGATAAATCTTTATTTTTCTATTCTTTGCTTGGATCATTTTTGGAAAGTAGTGTGCAGAAAACCTGTAAGACACTCAAGCCTATCCTTCCTCCATCATACAACCTGCTCCAGTCTCTCTCTCAATATATCCTTCACCCATTCGCCATACTTTCCCAACTTGCCCTAATTTTTACATTTTTGTGCAACATTGCTTCCTTCATCTTTGAATAGATCCAACCATCTTCATCACTTATGAGCTTCATCTACGGGGTCCTAAACCCCATAACATCCTTATCCATCCTTCATTCTCACTTTCCCACCATTTTTCCACCATCAACCCTCTAAAATCCATTTTCAGCCTGTTCCTGTAGAACTTCCTATAGAACTTCCTATAGATCCCTTGCAAACTTCCTGTAAAAGTTCACGCGAGTAGTTTTTCAAGATCTGATCATTGTGGAATTCTCCAAAAGGGTGCTAGGGACCCTTAGGTCCTCTTATAACCTTCCCAACCTCTTGTAAATGCCCACTTCACTTTCTTTCGCCAATAAACTTCTGCACAGTCAAAAATAGTTAAACCACATGCATAATAATTCTGCATAAAATCACTCAAAAATGCAAAAAGATGATTTTTCCATATTTTCCTTCAGAAGTAGGTTAGACACATGAATTTTACCTTTCCAAGAGTCAATGGTATCCATTTCAGTAGCTTTCATCTCTTTTCTTGCACTAGTAGGGTTAGTCAGTAAAACTAGGGTTTGCTAGGGTCTACATTTCCTTTCAGCTTTCAGCCTCTTTCTGCAAGTAGACTAGCCTCTTTTGAGTTATCTTTCATCCATCACAGTTAAAAGCTTCTTCTAAGAACTCATAGAAGTTGGCTTAAGCTCCTAGCGAACTTGTGCCAGCTGATCAAATGACAACCTGCAGTGAGAGCTAGTACTTGTGCACATAGCATCATTGCTTCCAAGTTTGTTACGAACTACCAGATTGATAAAGGTAAAGAAGGGAGTCCCAGGAGTTGCAGCATCATTGCTGCAATACTGGATCCCACCAGTAGCTAGGGCATAGTCAAACTGAATGGAACTACAACAAACTCATAATTCCCATACCTGGTCTGGAAAGTTGTCTTGTAAATGTCCTCTTCTTCAATGCGTACCTGATGGTATCCTAATCTAAAGTCAATCTTCGAGAACACTGTTGCTCCATTTAGCTGATCAAACAAGTCATCAATCCTCAAAAATGGATACTTGTTCTTGATGGTCACTTTGTTCAACTTCCTATAATCAATGCATAATCTGATAGTACCGTCCTTTTTCTCCACAAACAACACTGGTGGGCCCCAAGGTCATACACTTGGCCTAATTTATCCCTTGTCCAACATTTCCTTCAACTGCAAATTCAACTCTACCAACTTAGGTGTGCTCATTATGTAAGGTGGTTTTGATGTTGGAGCTGTCCCTGATACTAAATCAATAGAAAAGTCTATTTCCTTGTGAGGTGAAAACTCTATAATCTTTGCGGGAAACACATCCTAAAACTTTTGTAAAACTAGGCACCTACTCAAAACATCTGCATCCTCGACTTCCTTACCTTTTTCAGTAGAGATATGTATGGAAAATAACGCACACCCTTTCCTGTGACTATATTTTGCCTGCATAGTTGTCACCATCCTAACTGATGTGGATTTCTTCTTTCCCTACAAGACTCTTGGTTCCCCACTGTCATCCAAGAACTCAAAGGATTTGTCATAAAAATCAACCTTGGTCTTATGAAGGTATAGCCAATCCATACCCAATACCATACTATACGATCCCAATGGAAATATGTTCAAGTGCGTTGTTGTAGAAATTCCATTCAACTCAAATGCACAAGCTCTTACCCAATGATGCACTCTTTTCTTTGTACCTATAGCCAATTGCACTAACCAAGATTTTGCATGCACTTCTTTATTCATACCACATTTATCCACCAATTTAGGACTAACATGACTATAATTAGATCTAGGGTCAATCAAAATAGAAACAACTTTCTCACAAATCTTACAGTCCATCTCAATGATAGATGCCTAATGGTATGCTGGTCTGTTGTCCAATGCTACATAGATACGAGGAATACTTTGACCAACGTCCTAAATAGTATGCGCCTCCTATACACTATATATATAAGGCCTACCACCCTGATTCTATGGGAAATGTCTCTTAAGGTGTTCCTTACCACATGTCCAACACTCTAGCCGTCAAGTACCATCACCTCTTTGTCATTATTGTGATCCGCATCCCTGTCTAGCTGCATTGAACTTCTTTTGTGGTGCCACATTTTATTTTTCTTCTCTATTCCGAGGCCTTGTTCTTTTCAGTTGCTATTTACCCTTACCTTTATCCTTATCCTTCCCATCCGATCCTTGATGACATTCATTCTTATGCTTTGATTGTTCATAACAATGCTTCAATTTCCCAATAACTTCCTCCAGTGACTGAGGCTCATCATACTCAATCCTAACTCGAAATGCTAATGGAAAACCACTAAAAAATCATTGAACTTTAGCCTTCTCATCTTTATGATATGCTACATATCTCAATAGTTCCAAGAACTTAGTCATGTACTCTTTTCATTGATCTCATATTTAGCTCATAGAATTCTTTGGCATTATCTGTTGGGTTGTGTTATATTCTTTCCACATAGTTAACAGGGGGTTTGAGGGGTACCCGTAACCCCACTTTATGAGGTCCGGGGCAGCGCCCCAGAAAATTTTGGTTTTGGACCCTATGTTAGGTTGGGCGGACCCACCTATGGTTTAGTGCATGATTTTCTCACATGTTTTTTGGACGCGATGGTTTTCGGTCCATGGTTTTGGACGCGATGGTTTTCGGTCCATGGTATAGGATGCTTCGGCATGTATAAATATGTATTGTAACATTGGAAGGAATATAATGAAAAATCAAGCT
>APFE030920568.1:0-35204 GCA_000404065.3 Pinus taeda | reverse complement strand
ATATATATATATATATTGATGGTTGAATAAATTTATTGTAAAAAAATAAAAATAAAATTCGAAATAAGAAAATTGGTGAATCCATTACTTGTTATATTTAAATATTTGATTCTTACAAAACATTATTTATAAACAAGTTGTCAAATTTAAGAATTCTTAGGAATTAGTGGAATCATTTTAATGCAACTAGATATATTGAGGGCAAAGGCCCTTTTTAGCCTATTATGGGGCAATGGTATGGTGAATTAAATGTTTGTTTATAAACATTAACATGGGGGCTCATTAGTCCATTATGGGGCAATGGTATAGTGGATTAAATGTTTGTTTATAAATATTAACATGTAGGGTGAGTTAAAAATATAAGGAGTTGTCTATAATGCGACTTTTTGGAGATTCCGGTGACGGAATCCGGCCGAAGAAATGAAGTTAAATCTTGATTTTTAAGCAGTTAAAATGGTTTTCTAAAACCCCTTGGAGCCATTGATTGTGCAGAAACTAGCTATCAAACTTGAGATTACAATGAATTGCTTCGCGTTATAGACTACTGCAAAATATAATAAATGGTTGAAGGTTACTGCCTTTGTTTGAATAGTCTTTTAATGGTGGAAATGGATTTATCACCCTGGAAAAACCATGTTTACATCTATGACTCTAACACTAAGTTATAATTATAATTCTTTATAATTAATAATAAAATTACTCAACAACAAGTGCCAATAATATCAAATTTCTTAAACTGTTCCTATTTAACATTATGACTCATTCAAATCACATAATAATAATTAATTAATTTAAAAAATAGAAAATTTTAAATTAAAATTAAATTAAATACTTAATAATTATAATTGTTAATGAAACATTTTGACTTAATCAAATTAAATAATAAAATATTTTATATTTGTACTTGTATTTTTTTAAATGTAGTTAGATGTAGTCAAAACGTTTACATAACGGGAACACATATTCCACTACATTGTGTCTTTTAATTTAAAATATATATATAATATTTTGATTATGAAAATAAAGATGTTTTTGGGCATGTGTTATTTATATTGGCCCATAATAGTGTACCAAATCTTAATTAAATGTTAATACTATCCATGGCAAATGGTGATTATCTATGGTTAAAATCTTTCTAAGTATTAATTCTTTATGTGCTTATTAAATGAAATTTAAATATATGTACAAAATTATTATTTTTATCTATATGGTAAAATGGATCAAGTTTGACAAGATTGTTGGGCTAAAATAACATTGGGACCGTTTTGTTCATCCTCAAGACAAGTTGAATGAACAAATCTCTTTACATATTAAATAGAAAAAGCAGAACATCCCTTTACCAGTTAATGGCTATATTGACAAGGCATAGGGAAATGGTTAGTTTGCACTAGATTAGGGGTATAAACTTTATTTAATTAAATAAGTTAATTCAGTTATTTATATTGTTATTAAAATAAAAGTAAATGGGCCATTTTATAATTATAGATATAATATATATATATATATATATATATTATATATATAATATATATAGATAGATAGATAGATAGATAGATAGATAGATAGATAGATAGATATTCTCAGTAAAAACTAAATTCTATTAACTAAAATGCAAAATATTTTTACATGGAATTGAGGCTTAAGGGGACAGAGCCCAAGAGCCATCAACATTGCAGCCCATCAACATTGAAGCACTCCCCCATAACTGTAAGAAATCCGGAAAACATTAACATACACCCACCAAAATGGGCGTTAGAAACATAAATAGGCTGATAGAAATAGAGAAAACCATAAAAGGAGAGTTGAGAGGAGACATCCTTGAAGAGGTTGGACAAATTAAAAAGGAGACATGGCGTCATCATATTCCGCGTCCTCCACATGAGTCTTCTCAACATCACGACACGCACTGCCCATAACGAGATTCCCCTTGCCATCTGTCGCCTTATCGAGGGTGGTGGTGCTTGTATCCCTTTCTGCCTCAATTGGGCCACTATCAACTAAAAGGAGGAATACTCACGGACTGAATATCCTTCTAACCAAGCTCAACCTCCTGCTTAATTTCCTGAACTCCCTCATCCATGGAGTGCTCACTCCTGTGAGAAGGGTTGGGCATAATGCAGGACAAAGGGGTGACTTGGTTTTCTTCCTCCGATAGAATAATGGTAATGTGAGCAGTAATCAAAGGCTAGTTCAAGTTGCTCTGAAACTTGAAATGCGTCGTTTGAAAGGCGCTGTTAGGGACAGGCTTGCGAGTAGGACTCGGGGGAGGCAAATCCTCAGGAGAGGAGGAGAGTTTAATGGGCAAGTGAGCTTGGTCTGCCAATTGGCTGACGAAAGGCCGCTTGCCACTCCCTTGGTGATCCCCACAGCAGTTCCTCTTTCCATGGTGCTTCATTTTAACGAGCAAGGGAAAGGACACAGAAAAATCAAGGAAACTAGTGCTAGAAACAAGGGAGGGACCAAATTGGACCAGAGACGAGTGAGCATAGACACTGAAGACTCGAGACGAAGAGATAGCATAGTCAATACAAAAATCAAAGGCTTTAGACAGCTTACCCCGAGTCACCGAACTAATCCCCCTGTGGAGAGCGCTGGTGCACTCAAATTGCTCCCAAAACGAACCCGAGCGAGCTTAAACTTGTGTGTGAAGACACGCTCTTGCTTATCATCACACCATAACTAAAACAAGAGCTTGGAACCAGAGAACTGAATGACGAAGGTGGTTTGTTCCCAGGAAATCGCCATGCTTATAACCATTAACACGGTGCGTTGGAGCACGTCCTTCATTAATGCAACAGGCTTACACTGTCCTCCCTTCATTAAAACATTCCTTCTGCGAGAGATAGGGATCTCAGACGCCACGCTTCTCTGTAGGTGGCAGTACCTGGGTTCTTTACTCTGCATGGTGGACAATCAATGTTCGGTCGTGACCCGCATCCGGGGGAAATTCCTCCTCCTGTGTCATTTCCTTCTGCACTAGATTATTGAAGTCGAGGAGTTGTGAAGCAGTGGCTAAGCGAGAGAGTGATCTGACGTAGAGATGCATCCCACAATCAACTCCCATATTTGCTAATAAATCCGCCACTTTGTTCCCTTCTCTGCGAATGTGTTTTAGAGTGATTGCATTGTGGGAATAGAACCAGCGTTCAATAGCTCGTAGCCTATTTTC
Source organism: Pinus taeda (assembly GCA_000404065.3). Lineage (NCBI taxonomy): Eukaryota > Viridiplantae > Streptophyta > Pinopsida > Pinales > Pinaceae > Pinus > Pinus taeda. The sequence goes on along the minus strand of APFE030920568.1, from coordinate 32,035 downwards.
CATTCGTCGCTAACTTTACAAGCTGGGGATCCTTGAAGGATTCTAGAGACCATTTTGATAATGATTTGTGAGTCTCCTTCTATTATGAGGGGAAAGAGGTCCTTATTATGAGCCACGAGTAGACCTTGCCATAGACCCTCCAATTCAACTGAATTATTTGTATCCCATCCTATAGATCCCAGGAAAGTTAGGATTGGAGTCCCCTTGTGATTTCTAAAAATTCTGCCAAAGCCTGCATTCCCTAGGTTGCCTTTTGAGGCCCCATCAAAGTTTAGCTCGAACATATTCTTGGGAGGAGGGGTCCAAGATAATCACACATTCCAAGATAATCACGCATTCCATATAGCCTTCATTCTCTATGTCAAATACCTTGCTTGAAATGCTATATGGAATGTGTGATTATCTTTGAATGGTGCCTTCTCCTTTCAAGGCCTCTAGTATTGTTTTTGAATTATGTTCTATATAGTTTAGGTGTTGTAACAGGCTTTCAGTAGTTTTTTATATATGCATATACAATCCATCATTTTATATGCATATACAAATCCATCATTTTACAGTAGTGTTTAGGCTATGATTAATGAAAATAGCTAGATTTTCTCTTGACTCTAAGGGTCAAGGTTGATTCTATTCCAATTATGTAGTTGCTTGGTTCTATGCTGCTATTCAAGAAGTTTTTGGGTTTTGATTTTGAATTGTAACAGGTGCACATAGTTTAGTAATTAACAAAACAAAATGGTTTCATGTATAAATTTATTGTGCTCGCTTGGTTAATAATTATTATCCTTTCTCTATGTCTTGAAATGCTATATAGAATGTGTGATTATCTCTGAATGGTGTCTTCTTCTTGCAAGGCCTCCAATATTGTTTTTGAATTATGTTCTATATAGTTTAGGTGTTGTAACAGACTTTCAATAGTTGTTTATATATGCATATACAATCCATCATTTTATATGCATATACAAATCCATCATTTTATAGTAGTGTTTAGGCTATGATTAATGAAAATAGCTAGGTTTTCTCTTGACTCTAAGGTTCAAGGCTGATTCTATTCCAATTATGCAGTTGCTTTGTTCTATGCTGCTATTCAAGAACTTTTTGGGTTTTGATTTTGAATTGTAACAAGTCTGAATTGTAACAGGTGCACACAACGTAGTAATTAACTTTCATTTCAAGCACATAGCCTTATCAATTTTTTTCTAAGTCACAAAAGTAATAAACATTTGCTACCAAGCATAGAATGAATTAACAATGGTCTTTGTAGTACTCATTTCATAAAAATTACCAGTTTTTTTAATAATTGAGACATAAGAAAGATTAGGTACTTATGTGTTCATTGTCTCCTAGTGAGTAGTTTTATCTTTGGGAAGATCCCACCACCAGGTAGTTAAGTCTAGACTCTCCCCCTAGCTCTTCCTCTTCCAAACAATAATCATAAGGTCTATCTCACTATGGCTATCTTGAAGTATCAAACAATAATTATAAGGTCTCTCTCACTATGGGTATCTTGAAGTATAAGGACTATTTATCCAACATCATGTCAACCTTTATGAATGTACTCCATATTTACCACTGGCTTATTCCACCTACCTCAAAGCATTTGTGATGGCAGCACTCTGCCCCTTTTGACCAATCTGATCCTTTCCTCTCTTAAATTCTCTAGCACCCTAGGCCTTCATCTACATCTCATTTGGAGGAGACACTTGATTAACCACCTTAACTATCTCAAGCGGTTAACAACTATGTTCAGTTGTTGAAAAATGTTTTAATTCTTATTATGCATTATTTGTAAAATGTTTTGGGTAGCCCACCGTTAGTTCTTTAATGTTCTTATGGAACATATTATTACAAAATCATAACAGTAAATAAAAATAATAAGTAAAATTGTAACACAAGTTAAATGTACATATAACATGGGGAGCTACATATTTGGAGGCTTACCAAGAACACCCTCCCACATGTTCTCTTTGATTTAACAAAATAGTGGAGTATAAACTTTCCCCATGAAATCCTCTTATTGTTTTGGGTCAAAGTCTCCTTCCACTCCACTTTAACCTGGGTGATGTTCTGCAAGGTTGTTTATCTCAATTGAGAATACTAAGAGGTTCTTCCTGAAATTCCCCTCCGAGATGTTATCTTTCATTTAACAAAATAGTGGAGTATAAAGTTTCCCCATGAAATCCTCTTAATGTTTTGGTTCAAAGTCTCCTTCCACTCCAGTTTAACCTCACTGATGGGTGATTTCTGCAAGGTTGTTTATCTCAATTTAGAATACTAAGAGGTTCTTCCAAAAAATTTTCCTTCTAGTTTGACAGTCTTTCAAAGAACAAATTATACACAAATTATTTCATTAACTCATTTACTCGTACATTTTAAGAGCTAATTATATGCTTAGGATTGTACAGATAGTTTTTTAACAATGAGACATGAAAAAAATTGTGAACAGGGATATGGGTTGGTAATGGGAGCTTGTACTCTACATTTCAAGTCTCTTCAAATACTTGAAAAGGACCACAATACAGGGTGCTAAATTAGCACAACCCCTCGAGTGCAATGCACTTTTCCTTTTCCTTGGCTTGACTGGCAAGTAGAAGTGGTCTCCCAAGGGGAATTCTCTATAATTTTTCCTCTTGTCCACATAAAATCTAGGCGACCATATCAATACCCAATGTTTGACACTATTATGCCAATCTATGGGTGTTATAGACATATTTGGGCACTGCAAACCCAATCACATATGTCCATAAACCAAGGGCTCCTAAGTCCCTAAAAGTGTTGTTTCATACCCTAAAGGAGCAAGGTGAGCTAATTACATCATCTCCGAGAAGTTCTCCATGAAAAATTGCTCATAACTCTTCAAAACTCGACCATACAGGTTTCTCAGTGCTAAGGGTGTGATGCATCTCACCTACCACATGCAGAAAGTGTGATGCATACTGAAATCCCTTCTGTGGGATGCGATGAGCGAGATTAGACAAATGGCAGAAGAAGTTGGCTAGGTGGAAACCGAGAGAATCTTCTAGAAACTGCTCATTTGACACTTGCCTCTCTGAATTCGCCCGGATGAGTAAGAGATCATGGATCTCCAAGTGGAACCAAGAACTATCAGAGAGAGGACACTAATCAAAATCCTAGAAGCTGACTCACCCACCTGCAAACATCTATATATGGATCCCTCATCCGAGAGATCCAAAGGCTAGAATCTTGTATTTTGTAAGGAAGTGATGTTGGCTTCTTTGTGGAACATGTTAGCTACCTATACCAATAGGTTTCATTTTTCATGATTCGCAGGGGAAGTGCCAATATGATCTACTTTGGTGATACAAAGATCTCATATTCTTGTGGAAGAAATATACTTACATTTGGTTGATGCTGCCCTACTTCTGAATGGGTGACCCAACAGCCTAAGCTGGGTCATGCCATGTTTCAATTTTTTTTGTAGATTAGAGAAAGAAATATGTCCAAACAGCTCAATCTTGGCAGGTAAAGTTGATAGGTAGAGAATGAAGGTTCCCAACTGCTTAATCTGGGGCATTGGAAGCAATAAGGGTAGTTTTAGATAGAAAATCAAAAGAAAAAGGCAAAGGAAAAGAAAAGGCACAGAAGGGTTTGCAAGTCTAAGTGCACCCTCCTTGGAGTAACAAAAAATACTAGGCAATAGAGTGGGTAGGTAGATGGGGTTGCAGAAAGCATGGTTTATGGCATTTCACTGGCCTAAGCAAAGGTAAAAACATGGTGCGAGTGCAGATTTCCTATTTTAGCAGTCTTACAGCAACTTAATGAAGCATGTCTAACTTCCAGATTACCCCCCATCACATTCATGGCTAGCATCCCTATGCCTCTTATGTTCATGAAAGAATTCAAAGTCTTTTGTTGGTTCTTGTTTCTTTAAGAGCCACATTTCTTGTGTAAAAATTCTTTTCATTTTGATCTACTTCCTAAAAACTAAGTTGATTTCATATAAAAGCTTAGTATTTTACCCCCCTCATCCACCTCTTTTCACTCATATTAACTACTAATCTATCACTATTTAACTCCTTATACCCCCTATTCCCCCTATTACTATGTAAATTTGGCAAAAACCCAAAATATCTATATATCCCCTTCCCCGAGCATTATAGCTCTATGTATCGTTTTGAATTTTTCAAATGCTAAAACATTGAGCGCGACCCAAAGAGCGCTGGAAAATTAATCTTGGGATTAATTCAGGATTTGCTTGGATTAATAACCTAAACCCGCTTTGTAAATAAACCTGTGTAAAATCCCATTTTAACCCGTAACTCTGCAAAAAAACATAAAACTCACTTTTTATAATGTTTCGCCAGGCACACATTTTAGAAAATAATGATATTTTATTTGCCCTGCATTTCGTATCATCCTGGCATCTCATCAACCCGTCGACCGTCAGATCTGGGCTTTCCCATGCGAGGGCCCACATTCATATCGGACGGGCCCCGATCACCAAACATTACCGCCTGAGAAACAGTCAGAGGGTGACGTGAGGCCTCTGCCATGCGTCACCCCCATATTCTCTCGGGCCGCCCTCTGACAATACAGTGACCGTATCTAGAGCGGTCCGAGAAAACTACTTACCGCTTGTGCTTTACCGCCTGCCATGTCACTGCTACGTCACGCCCACGTCAGTTCGACTCAGCGGCCTGTCAGCACCCGCGCCCACCAGCGCTCCGACATGTTCGCCACCTATGCAATCCCCGTGGACCACTCACAAGTTGCCACGTCACTCGATGACGTCATGCTGATGTCACCTGACCCTGACCCCACCTGATGACGTCATGCTGATGTCATCCAAGAAAAGTGCCAATAAGCCAAAAAGTCCATATTTAGGCCAAAATTCGTGTTTTTTGTCACTTTTGCCAAAAATACTGTTGCTCACCTCTGCATGCAAATTACGACCATCTGTCACCAACCTGCAGAAATCGACCTGAAGACCATTGGCGCCTTCAACCCACCAACATTTGTGACCACTGCCGGAAATTCACCAGGTATTTTTCCAAAGCATCCCCTCTGCACTTGGTTGTGTCCATAATTCTCCAAAACTGAATTAAAAAAAGTGAGGAACCTTGTATTTACCAGGAAATCCCCGGTGACGAGCATTTGTTTTCAGTTGTAAGGTCGAAATTCACCTGTTGAGCCCACATTTAGTCACATTTTCCTAAATTCACAGTCTGTCCGCGCATTCGTGGACTTAAAACCTGAGCTGCACTAATTCACCGGGAAAATAGTGCTACTAGTCCCTGCATTTGCTCAATTAACTCTCCTTTGAGCATTTTACACTATTATCACCACAGTTTACCCCATTTTCCCTTACAATTTGCCTTACTTTTGCAAAAACTAATATATATATATATATATATATATATATATATATATATATATATATATATATTATATATTTCTCACTAAAAACTAAATTTTATTAACTAAAATTCAAAATATTTTTACATGGAATTGAGGCTTCAGGGGACAGAGCCCAAGAGCCATCAACATTGTAGCACTGCCCCATAACTATAAGAAACTAGGGAAAACATTAACATACACCCACCAAAATGGGCGTTAGAAACATAAATAGGCTGATAGAAAGAGAGAGAACCATATAAGGAGAGCTCAGAGGAGACATCCTTGAAGAGGTCACACAAATTCAAAAGGAGACATGCCATCACACATGTGAGTCATCTTCCGCGTCCTCCACATGAGTCTTCTCAACATCCCGACACGCACTGCCCATACCGAGATTCCCCTTGCCATCTGTCGCCTTATCGAAGCTGGTGGTGCCTGTATCCCTTTCTCCCTCAATTGGGCCATTATCAACTAAAAGGAGGAATACTGAGGGGTTGAATATCCTTCTAACCAGGCTCAACCTCCTACTTAATTTCCTGAACTCCATCATCCATGGAGCGCTCACTGCTTTGAGAAGGGTTGGGCATAATGCACAACAAAGGGGTGACTTGGTTTTCTTCCTCCGATAGAATAATGGTAATGTGAGCAGTAATCAAAGGCTGGTTCAAGTTGCTCTGAAACTTGAAATGCATTGTTTGGAAGGCGTTGTTAGGAACAGGCTTGCGAGTAGGACTCGGGGGAGGCAAATCCTCAGGAGAGGAGGAGAGGTTAATGGGCAAGTGATCTGGGTCTGCCAATTGGCTGATGGAAGGCCGCTTTCCACTGCCTTGGTGATCCCCAGAGCGGTTCCTCTTTCCATGGTGCTTCATTTTAACGAGCAAGGGAAAGGACACAGAAAAATCAAGGAAACTAGTGCTAGAAACAAGGGAGGGACCAAATTGGACCAGAGACCAGTGAGCATAGATAGTGAAGACTCGAGACGGAGAGATAGCATAGTCAATACAAAAATCAAAGGCTTTAGACACCTTACCCCGAGTCACCGAACTAATCCCCCTATGGAGAGCGCTCGTGCACTCGAATTGCTATCAAAACGAACCCGAGCGAGCTTAAACTTGCCTGTGAAGATAGGCTCTTGCTTATCATCACACCATAACTGAAACCAGAGCTTGGAACCAGAGAACTGAATGCCGGAGGTGGTTTGTTCCCAGGAAATCGCCATGCTTATAACCATTAACACGGTGCGTTGGAGCACGTCCTTCATTAATGAAACAGGCCTACACTGTCCTCCCTTCATTAAAACATTCCTTCTGAGAGAGATAGGGATCTCACACGCCACGCTGCTCTGTAGGTGGCAGTACCTAGGTTCTTTACTCTGCATGGTGGACAATCAATGTTCGGTCGTCACCCGCATCCGAGGGAAATTCCTCCTCCTGTGTCATTTCCTTCTGCACTAGATTATTGAAGTCGAGGAGTTGTGAAGCAGTGGCTAAGCGAGAGAGTGACCCAACATAGAGATGCATCCCACAATCAACTCCCATATTTGCTAATAAATCCGTCACTTTGTTCCCTTCTCGACGAATGTGTTTTAGAGTGATTTCTCTGTGGGAATAGAACCAGCGTTCAATAGCTCGTAGCCTATTCTCCATTCGTCGCTAACTTTACAAGCTGGGGATCCTTGAAGGATTCTAGAGACCATTTTGATAATGATTTGTGAGTCTCCTTCTATTATGAGGGGAAAGAGGTCCTTATCATGAGCCACGAGTAGACCTTGCCATAGGCCCTCCAATTCAACTGAATTATTTGTATCCCATCCTATAGATCCCAGGAAAGTTAGGATTGGAGTCCCCTTGTGATTTCTAAAAATTCCGCCAAAGCCTACATTCCCTAGGTTGCCTTTTGAGGCCCCATCAAAGTTTAGCTGGAACATATTCTTGGGAGGAGGGGTCCATTGCGTGGGCTGGTGGTTCTTTGGCTGCCTTGTTCCTGTAGTTAGCTCATCTTGCTTCTGTTGGAAATTCCAATTGTTCCAGATTGATTGTTCTTGGGGAATGGTTAGGAAGTCCTCTTGATACCAGGTTTTGAGGAATATGGTTTCTTCAATATTTTGGTGGAGAAGTTTCCATATTTCCTCCAACGATCTGGTATGATCCTTGAATATTCTACCATTTCTCTCCTTCTAGATAGCCCATAAGACAAAGCCTGGGATGAGTTTCCAGAGGAAATTAAGGATTTTGCTTTGATATGGGTTGTGGGCCCACTTGCGCACAGTATCCCTAATGACTTCATTGGATCCACCGTTCCTTTGGCAGCGAAAGCTAATTTTTTGCCATATCTTTTGTGCTAATGGGTAGTGGTGCATCAGGTGGATTATGGATTCCTCATTCTGTTTGCAATTTGGACATATGGAGGGCCCATGGAAATTTATTTTTCTCAAATTGTCCCACGTTAGAATCTTGTTGTGACAGAGGAGCCAAAGAAAGGTGGACACCTTCGGCCATATGGAGGGGTCCCATATTTTACTCCATGACAGATCTACCATCATGTGATCCTTTATAAGGATATTATATGCCTCTTTCGTTCAGAAAATTCCTTTTTCTTCATATCCCCATCTAAGGATGTCCTTATCCTCAGAGTGTAGAATTTTCCGTTTCAATAGTTGTGTGTCTAGGGTTTGTTGAATTTGTGCGTGCTCCTGTTTGAGGATTTGAGAGGCTCGGAGCCATTCTCTGTACTCAAGATTTGAAGAGGTTCTCCAAAATTTTCCTACCGTATCAAAGAGATGCATATCTGGCATTAAATTAGGAAGGAGAGAGAGCTGGTGTTTGAGGGCGGGCATGTGCTGCCAAGAGTCTTCCCAAAACCTTGCACTGCCGCCATTCTTGATTTCCCAAAAGCTATGTTGTTGAATGAGGCTTTTATGTTGTTTGGCTGAATTCCACATGATTGATCCTGAGTTGAGCTCTGATAGTCTAATTAGTTCCTCCATTGGACAATTTCGGGCATATTTGGCAGTCCATGTCTAGGCCCAAGGTGTGTGAGGTTCAGTTAGCCATTTCCACCATATTCTTGACCCCATAACTTCATTGTTGTGGGAGGGTTCTCGTAAACCAATACCTCCTTTTTTTGGAAGACATGTTGTGGTCCATTTGAAAAGAGCCCATTTTCGCTTGAGTCCATTACTGCCCCAAAGAAAGGATCTTTGGAGAGAGATGAGTTCCTTGAGAACCCATTTAGGTGCCGCAAGGATGGAGAACAGGTATAAGGTCATAGCTTGAAGAACAACTTTTATGAGAACTAACCGGCTAGCCATGTTGAGAGATCGATGGGTCCAAGAAGACAGACGCATCTCTAACTTTTCTAGCAAGATCTTCTAGGATAAGTGCTTTAGGGCAGAGACTATCAGAGGCGTGCCTAGATAGGTAGAGGGAAAGCTAGCAGAAGAGAAGCCTAGAATACAGATAATGACCGATTTTATGAGAGGGGGGGTGTGAAAGAAGAATATCTGAGATTTGGCTTTATTGATAGATGTATGAGAGGCTTCCGAGAAATTAGACAAAAGGGCTTTGAGTTGGCGCGCCTCCTTGACAGAGGAGTGCCCGAACAGCATATTATCATCTACAAATTGCTGGTGGGTAAAAGTAGGGGAATTGTGGAAGGAGAGGCCTTTGAGACGCTTCGATTGATGGGCCAACTTGATACTGCTTCATAAACATAAATATATATTAAAATAAGTAAACTATAAAATAAACTAATTAAGATTGTTAGTTATCAAATTTATTATATATAAATATTAGAGTAATTAATAGTTAGTTAAAAAGTTATAAAAAATAGAGTAAAAATATAAATAGTTAGCTATATTTTTATTAAAATATAATGTAAAGGGACCTTTTCATACACATATATTTATAAATACTAAAATAAATTAATTTTAAATTAAAAGTTATTTGTAAAAGTTATTAAAGATATAAATATTAGAGTAATTTAAGGGTTAGAAAGAAAAATTTAATATTTAAAATTAATTAATAGTTTGAATAAACTAACAAAAGCATCCCAATGTGATTGTCGTGCAAGAATATTCTCAAACTTGATATGGATCATAGAAGCCTAAATTCAAATTGGATCAAGTTTTTAATGTCATAAGGATTTAAGGGTTTAATGTATATATTAATGTTTTAAGAAAGATCAACTTTAAAATAAATTCAATGAACATAAAAATGCTTTGGAACCTAACGCACAACATTTAGAAGTCTAGGCTAGAGACGTATTCCGGTGTCATAAAGCGTGGTAACTATTGCTTTCATCGTAGGTTGGGTGATTCCTCCTCTTTGAGATGACAAGTACGTGCTCCCAGGTACCGTCGAGTATATATTGGGAGGGAGACCACAATAGGCTATATCCTTTATCCTTAGGAAGTCATGTCTCCTACACTATCGATTGCAATGCACTGAACACAACATTCAGGAAGATTGATTTTCGTACTATAAAAAGTATTGTACAGTTTTGCGATTGGTTTGGTAATCCCTCTGTCTAGATTTCCACGACAGTCACTTTTGTTCCTTTTTAGACTCCTTAAAAGAAAAGATCCATCTGAGCACTTGTCACTTCAGGCTCATTAAAAATTAAAGGTGACTAGAGTAATTTTAGCTTCTTCTCGACTCTTAAAATTGAAAAAGCAAGTTGTGTCAAAGCGTCATAAAATTTATGTTAATCAGAATAACGTCAATGTTTCCTCGTTGATCTTAGGTTGAGAAAATGGATTCCACCAACCAGGGATTTCCCCTTAGGGAAAATCCTAGTCCTTTCTACTCTTGGGGAGATGTTGGTGCACCTCATATGGCCACATTGTCACTTCCACGATTGACAATTGGCCTGTCAATATGGCTCTTCTCGACCTCTGTCATTCCAAGCACCATGATTCGTCAGAAATCAAATTAGCAACCAGATGATACTGAAGTTACCCCCCAACCTTCTACTTTGTTTGTTTCTCCCTCTCCTTCTTCCTCTTCGCTTGGTAAAGTTGGTAAAACAAAAAACCAAGTAACTGAGAAGAAGAAGAAAGAGAAGGAGAAGAAGAAGAAGAAGCCAACACCGAAAGGGGGCAACCTTACACTTTCTGGTGAAAATCCACAGACTACACCGTCTAGACCTAAATCTCCATGTGTCGTTTGCAAAGGAGACCACTATCATCGAGATTTTCCTTGCATCCCATGGATCTTAAGGGACTGCTCTCCTCATTTGCACAATCCGGTGTCTTCAACCTCTGATGATCATGTTGAGAGTACACCGTCAACTAGTGAAAATGAAGTCAAAGAACAGAAAGGAAAATATAAATTTCCTTGTAGACTATGTGAAGGTGATCATGCCATCCATTGTTGTCCCTTCCTAGATGAAGCTAAAAGAGTCTTGGATAACCGTCCTACTTCACTGCTACGGCTTCCTCCTGGATACAAGAAACTTTTGCCAAGTGCATCGCTAGTTGAAAATCTGACTGACACACCTCTGTGGTCGGTCGAAGCATCTATCATTGAAGGTGAACCCTCTAAGTCCACACCAGACTGAAGTCAACAGGTCGAGATGGCAGTCGACCCAGTCTCGTCTTCAGAAGGTCCACCTTCAGATGATACAATACCCAAAGAGAATGGGAATGACACCATTCAAATCCTCTTCGTAAACACAAACTCCAAGGAACATGGGGAAATCTACCCATTCCTTTACCGCACGAAGGAAATTCGTCGGATTCGTATCCAGCCATTTACTCGATCCCACCTCCAAGCAACCTAGTCGTTTCCTTCGACCAGAATCTTCTAGGCACACCCCGTCTACCATCTAATGTACCATTCCAAACCATCGTACAAGCTTACAGAATGGTCATGGTCAGTACTATCATAGATGAAGGGGCTTCTGTGAGTATCCTTTCCTCAAGTACTTGGAAAGCGCTTGGTTCGCCATCGCTTCTGCCTGAGATGCAAAATCTGACAAGCTTCAACAAATGAACCAGTCAACCATTAGGAATCCTTCCAAGTTTGCCTATAAATTTGAGAAGAAAAACTGTCTACCTGAACGTAATGGTAGTCCAAGGACCTTTATATTAAAATCTACTCCTTAGGCATGATTACATTTATAGCATGGGAGCTATTGTCTCATCACTCTTTCGAGTGATGTGTTTTCCTCATGACGGCAGAGTGGTCCAACTCGTAGACCAGCTTTCATTCCCCATCTCACACATAGCTAATAGTCAAATGTCGTCCCTAACTGATCTTTGTTCCCAGGGAATGTCTCATCAATCTCCAGTCCATCCACTTGATGAGTGCGTGTGATTCAGTGATTGTGACTGAAACCGAGGGGGAATGCACCCTCGTCTGCTTCGGCAGGAAAACCCCAGGTATAAGGTGGGTTTCCGGGTAGGAATATGACTAGTATGACACACCTGTCCATTTAGGAAAATTGGATTAGACTGGAATAAGATACCTCCAACAAAAGGTATGCCTTTCATGACAGAGCAAGTGTTTTGTCTGCAAATTGAAGGGTAGCCTCGAAACTCTACTTCATTATACCTGGGGGCATGCAAACCATTTTGCATGAAAGTTAAAAGCGACCATTTATTTTCTTAGTTTGTAGGTTCTTAACCCTTTAAACTCGTAGGATTGGTCATTCGTAGCGTACATAATGAAAGGATCCAGAGCAAAGTTTTGAATGGTGCAAGCTCCCTAAACAATGAACCTATTGATGAGACATCCTTATTATATGACTCGCACGAGGAGTTTTACGCAAAGTTCAAGCTCGTTAAAAAATATACCTAGCAATGAGAATATGTTCCACCAGAGTTTAAGCTCATTAAAAAATGAACCCACCTTCGGTAAATAAACATTGCGATCACATTATCATCAGCTTTTGAGCCTTGGTCGTGTTCCTACCATCACCTCCACTCTGTTTTAGCCGATCATATGGCTCCATTTGGTTGTTTACCCCTTTTGAGGAACAACTGTGATGATTGATTCATTAGCCATCTTCTTTACACTGCCATGATTGGAAAGTTCCAAACCTTACCTCGAACTAGGTGCTACCCGAAAATATCACTCGTTCCTCAAAAAATGAGTCTTCTTTAATCTCTTCTCATCTCACTCGTAAAATATGAAACGATTGCCAAGCAATTGGCCTCTCCAGCTCGTTAAAGCGATCAGAAGTGCTATCCCTCCTCTAGATTTTATTTTTGGACATGAGGGATCATTACACAAAAGGATCGAGCGTTTGTCTTGTTCGGCTCATTAAAACTATCGAAAAGTCATCCCTTTCGTATTGTTTTATACTTTTTCAGGCTTAATGGATTACATTACGAAAAAGGAATCCAGGAGTTTTCTTTCCATCCCTTTTTAGACACTCTAAAATTAAAAAAGGACCGAGTTATCTTTGTTGTTAAACTTCACAAAACCAATAGCGACAAACTTGTCCATGCAGACAAGAACGAGTTTCACTGTCACTAGGCTCATTAAAACATAGCGATGGGTTTTCCCAAAGGGAAAATTATAGAACAAGCATATGTTATCCTCCTCAAGCTTGACAAAAATAAAGAGGTACTGGTCAGCAATGACGAGGGAAAAATTGGGAAGAAAACTTGAAGAAACTTTATTGGTAAGAAGTCGCTCTTGAACATGACACTTTCACTCCATTACCATGATTGAGTCGAGTTGGGTTATTCCGTTCATGAGTCATATTACCATTGGTCCACCATACCATCCATTTTTGGGGTTAACACTACCAATCCATTTCAGTGTCGCCGATATGTTCAAGAGAAGTTGCTCAAAGAATTCACCAACCCAGCTTGTGTCTCATCCGCTGCAATACCTTCATGCTTCATTCTTTCATGATCGCCGCCTTGAACCCCATATCATCAGATCATTTTCACATCCACAAAATCATTTTCTTCGTTGAAGAGGTGTAGGATTGATATAAAGATCATCTGATTCCGATAAGTATTCATGGAGATATGAATTTATTTTGAAGGCTATCCAATTTATTCTATAATCATAGGATACACAAATTCCAAAAGAAAAATGACTTCTCTCAAATATATTATTGTGATTCAAGACTTGTTGATGTGTTTCCTCAATCCATACCTCGGTGAACAATTTTACAATTGAACTCCTTCGAGGTGCACCTCCTATTTCTAAAACTCCTTATCGTATGAGTATACAAGAATTAACAAAACTCTAAATGTAGCTACAGAACTGATTGATAAAGGATATATCCACCCCACTATGTGTCCGTGTGTGGACCTCTAGTATTGTTCGTAGAAGAATGAAACTCTAAGATTATGTCTAAGATTATGTATTGATTCTAGTGAGCTGAATAAACTAACTATCAAAAATAAATATGGTGTACCTAGAATAATGATTTATTTGATCAAGTTTGGGGGGCAAGCATGTTCTCCAAGATTGACCTAAGATCTATCTATCATCAAATAAAGATTAAGGAAGAAGAAATTTGTAAAACATCCTTTCGAACACGTTATGGTCAATAACTCATATCCCAACAAGTTTTATGAGTCTCATGAACGATATTTTTCATCCATACTTCCATAAGTTTGTGTTGATTTTCATTGATGATATATTGATATAGTCTAACAATGCATTGTACCCTAACTATAGTAAGTGTGACTTTTACAAAATTATATAGAGTATCTTGGTCATGTCATATGAGCTGAAGGTATAGGTGTACACTTGGAGAAAACTAAGACCATTATGGAGTGGGCCACCTTGAAAGAATGTTGCTCATATTAGGTCCTTCTTGGGCTTAGTTCTATACTACCATTGATTCATTGAAGGATTTTCAAAAATTTATTTCCCATGATTTGGTTACAAAAGAAGGGACCAAATTTCCACTCCACAGCTGAATGTGACCAAAGCTTTGAGCAATTAAAACATCGAATTACTATGGAACTGACATTAAAGGTGATCAATCTAGAGAAATATTTTGTTGTTTGTAGATATGCTAGGAAGAAGTTGGCTGAGTATTAACAACCCAAGAGGGGAAGGCTATAGCTTATTAATCCCCCAAATTGAAGGAATATGAGTAGCATTAGTGCAAGCAACAAGATGCTTAAGTGAATTCTACTTTGAAATAAAGCAGGTTAAGGGGAAATGTGCAGAAAGTTGTGTTGTATTTATGAAATACAATTCATCCAAGTTAAGTCAAAAACCTCTCTCATATGATTTGTTTGTTTCTAAGATAGCTACTTGTCTTAGTGGGACTAGCAGCTCTGAATGGACACTAGATTTCCCGATAACAATGGGTACCCTACATCTTCTTCCATACAACGCTTGGAAGAGACTCATTCCGAATGATGAGTGGTGTAAGTTATTTTTTTTCACATACTCGTTCACGGATACCCGGGTCAGTGGGTAGCCACTACGTCCAGGGTTGTTTAACACTGAGTGGATGCCACCCGAAGGGCATCAACACCCCTCGACCTATTTACTGACCTGACCCCAAGAGCTTTCAGGATTCGACCGTGTGACCTCCCATTGGCGAGCCACTTGATTTGACCGATTGAGCTAACTCTTGGGGCTTAGTGGTTTAAGTTATTGTAAAGGTAATCTTCCCAATTATGTAGCTGTTGTATGTAGTTGTTGCATCACAAGCATTCTTAACCTATCCTCTAGAATTCACCTGTTCATTCTAACCATTTTTCCATTTATCTTAGGCTAGTAATGAGAGAAAAGGGTATTAAAGAAAGTCAATGTAAATTTTACATCCTTCTAGATTACTAGGTTGGGTATTCAGTGCAATCTGAAAATTTATCTCATAAAAATATCTCCAATTCAACAGTCTCCTAAGTGGATTTTACTAGTATAAAATGACTTGTTTTTCTTAGCTTATTAACCATCACCATAATTGGGTTATGTAAAATTGTGATAAAATTCAAAGTAATTACCTACCATTTTGAGTGAGGAATAGGAAGTGGTTGTAGTAGTTAGGGGATATCTTGATGTTAGGCCTTCACTAAGTGACATTCCAAATATTTTGCCAAATATTCAATAATATATTTTCTTAAAACCTGCTAGAAATAACCTTTCTTGATGATTGAACGTAGTTTCTATATCCTCAGGGGACATCATATGGTTTCTTGTGAAATTCATCCAATACAAATTATTTAATAGTAATATAAATTCTATTTATGAAAGTTAACATTTTATCCATATTTATGCCATATTCATATTTCTTCCCTTTGTTCTAGGATTTAATTGCCTACTACCAAAGAAAGATATATTTAGGGTCTTTAAGAGATGCTTCTTTAATCATATGAGAGAGGTTTTTGACTTAACTTGGATGAATTGTATTTCATAAATACAACGCAACTTTCTGCACATTTCCCCTTAACCTACTTTATTTCAAAGTAGAATTCACTTAAACATCTTGTTGCTTGCACTAATGCTACTCATATTCCTTCAATTTGGGGGATTAATAAGCCATAACCTTCCCCTCTTGGGTTGTTAATACTCAGCCAACTTCTTCCTAGCATATCGACAAACAACAAAATATTTCTCTAGATCGATCACCTTTAATGGCAGTTCCATAGTAAGTCGATGTTTTAATTGCTCAAAGCTTTGGTCACATTCAGCTCTGGAGTGGAAATTTGGTCCCTTCTTTTGTAACTAAATCATGGGAAAGAAATTTTTGAAAATCCTTCAATGAATCAATGGTAGTATAGAACTAAGCCCAAGAAGGACCTAATATGAACAACATTCTTTCAAGGTGGCCCACTCCATAATGGTCTTAGTTTTCTCCAAGTGTACACCTATACCTTCAGCTCATATGACATGACCAAGATACTCTATATAATTTTGTAAAATTCATGCTTACTATACTTAGGGTACAACGCATTGTTAGACTATATCAATATATCATCAATGAAAATCAACACAAACTTATGGAAGTATGGATGAAAATTATCATTCATGAGACTCATAAAACTTGTTGGGATATGAGTTATTGACCATAACGTGTTCGAAAGGATGTTTTACAAATGTCTTCTTCCTTAATCTTTATTTGACGATAGATAGATCCTAGGTCGATCTTGGAGAACATGCTTGCCCCCAAACTTGATCAAATAAATCATTATTCGAGGTACACCATATTTATTTTTGATAGTTAGTTTATTCAACTCACTAGAATCAATACATAATCTTAGAGTTTCATTCTTCCACGAACAATACTGGAGGTCCACACACGGACACACAGTGGGGTGGATATATCCTTTATCAATCAGTTCCGTAGCTACATTTACAATTTTGTTAATTCCTGTATACTCATATGATAAGGAGTTTTAGAAATAGGAGGTGCACCTCGAAGGAGTTCAATTGTAAAATTGTTCACCGAGGTATGGATTGAGGAAACACATCAACAAATCTTGAATCACAATAATATATTTGAGAGAAGTCATTTTTCTTTTGGAATTTGTGTATCCTATGATTATAGAATAAATTTGATAGCCTTTCCTCATGCATTTTCCCAACTGGTTAGGAGTAATAGGACATAACTTAATATTTTTCTTAATTCCTTGAATTCCCTTTCATTTCCAGATTAAGTACAGTAACTAACATATTTTCCCTTACAATATACTAAGGACCAATGTCCTTCCAACCAATCAATCCTTATTAACACATTTTATGATCCCAAGGGGACTATATTTAAATTAACATAAATGTGTTGTCTCAAAATATCCACAGGATACTCTTCAATTTTTTCAACTACCCTTTGCTTTGCCTCTATGGCTAATTGAACTAACCAGGCTTTCTGAAATTTACTCCTTTGGAGTTGGCATCCCTCTAAAACATTAGGACTAACATAGCTTAAGCTAGCACCTAGATCAAACAAAATAGAGATAGGTTGATTAGTGACCATACCTTCACACTCAATCATGGTGGGTTGGTATGGTACTTGATGTTAATCAAGTGCAACATTAATCTTGGGAATTCTCCTAACCACCTCCTCAATTGTGGAAGCTTCTTGCATTTTCGAAAGATGCTCCATTCTTGCTCTATGCTAACAATTTTTATAATAATGGAATTCTCTGCACAAGGAGCACTATAGAGGTTGTTTTTTTTGCTCTTCATTAGCACGCTTATTAACTACCTCAGCCTTCCTATTTTCAGTAGATGCTTGGACCTTTGATGTATTCATTGCTCAAAAATTACTAAAGGGTCTTTGTTGTACATTCCTTACTCTTGCAATTTCTATATGTCTATTTGAGGGCATATTTATTCCCCTCGAGTTCAAACCTCCTTTCGAGTCCTCACTTTTCTGTTTCATTTGCTAGTAAGGGATGCAGATATTTCGCAGAGTGTCGTCCATTATCTTCTATAATCAAATTCCAACTTCTCCTTCATGAAGTTAGGTAGACTACTGATAAAATGTTGAATATTGGCCTTTTCTTCTTGTATACTATTAGGTCCCTTTAATACTAGTGTATTCCCTTATTATTGTCATTGTAGCCACTTATTGTTATTGTTGTGCCCATGTTATCCCCATATTTTTATTATTGTGTCCCATATAAGCCACTATTGTTATTGGGGTGCCCTTACATTATTATTGTTATGTGGGCTCTCATTATATTGTGATGTCTTAGACTCCTATATATAGAAAGGAGGTCTTGTCATTTGAAACATCCAATAATTGTTCATTTTTTTAATGTAAAGGAGGTTTCCCTCTCAAAGAGGCTAATTTTGAAGTCAAGTATATATCTTTTCTTCTATTTTGTGAGCTCATTGCATAACATTTGGTATGAGACCTTTGGATTCTAGGCTTTCGATGTCTCAAACAAGTCATCGTGGCAGTTTCACTATAAATTTGTTTCTACAAAGTTTCATATCCTGAAATTAAAACCCATTTGAACCAAAATCTTGATGAACCTTAGGTACATATTTCAGATTTTCTCTCCGTATATTTTTGGAGATATAATCCAAGGTAGTTATGGTTTTTGAATTCTCTCGAATTATATCTCAAATAGGTGACCTCGGGAAATCATCATAACTTTATCTGTGAGAATCATATTTAAATTTTGTAAAAGGGTATAGAAAGATGACAGACTGTAGTATTTTATGTATTGTTTTCAAGTGTGAAGGTTGAAATAGTGACTTTTGGAACTTCGTACAAGTTCACTCTACTGAACTAATCTATAATCTCGTGATCACTGAAGATTTGGATTAATGCTTTCTTGGAGAATCCAATGTTGATCAGACTTGTGGGGTTGGAAAGAGGACTAAGAGGGATATCGCGGAATGAAATTTTAGACCTTGTAGATCCGAAATTACACAAATACAATAGATTCAATATCAAGCTCCTACAAAGCGAAAAAAGATGTGTAGCCTTTATAAATTTTTCTTAAGTTTGGTTTGAAAAATTAGTTTTAAGGAATTCAAAGGGCATAGTGAAGTGTAATTATCATTAATTGATGCCTCTAAGAAATAAAATGGAAACACCTAGTAAGCAAACTGAAAGCTCTAGCATGACTCATGAAGAAGAGGAAGAAATGCAACATGATATATCAAAATTATGAGACCAAGAGCGACAAATTTCACTCTCACAAAAAGTAACAGAGGTTAAGATTGATGGTTTAAAGAAAGGCATGGAAGCTAAGATGAATGGCATTGAAGGTAAGATGCATGGTGGGATGAATGGTTTAAAGAAAGGTGTGGAAGCTAATATGAACCATGTGGAATCTAATATGGATGGCATAAAAGATAAGATGGATGGTTTAGAAGTAAACATTGAAGATTGTAATAGCCTCCGGGGTAAATGTACACAAAAAAAACATAATAGTAATAGAAATGCAATAAAAATATCAATCATCAAAATCCATATACACATGAGTACATTTGCACATGAAAATCAAGGGAATGAATTTTTTTCATTAATAATGCAATGAACCAACCAGAGATGGGGCTACCATGCTCCACCCAACCATAGATTGGTTGAACCAAGTCTCTATTCAGCCAGTCACCCCCGTGCCATATTCCAAGCACAAATGTCAGATCTCATAGAACACATCAATCAAAACTCATACAAGGCTTCTAGAGGCCACCCACCTCAACCCATCAAACAATGATTCCACCTCACGGTTGGACATCACCAAAAACCATCATTAGATTGGTCTCCATCGAAGCCTTCCTTGGCTTCCAAAGTGTTTGTTCAACCAAGGATTCCAAAACAAGTAACTCAACCCACAACTTATACACAGCTTCCAAACCGTTTGTCCAACCAAGGCTTCGACGAATAGTAACTCGACCCATGTTAAGTTATGGTATGTTCTATGCTTATAACAGTTTACTTCTTTTTCTTATTATATTCCATAGATTATCAATCACATGTACATAAATTAAAGTGTAGATAGAACATTAAACGATCGACAGAAAACAAGCCAAGACAAGAGACACAAGATGTGGCGGCTAGCTAGGGACAAACCCCACAATATGTGGGGAAACCCTTTGATCAAATCTTCTTTTATCTTAAATAATTTAGCAGAGAGAAATAGTACAATAAATCTACTTTATATCAATAGTAGGAAACCCTAGACGAGCACCATCAACATTAGCGGCTTCATCATCAAACTAGGGCAGATGATATCTCACAAACCGATTGTTGGATCGGCATGATTCCACCACCAAAAGTTGCGGCTTCTAGAGGAGGTTTAGATGAACCTACAACATAGTTCATATGAAAAGATATTCTAGTCCACGCAGGTCAATCTTTACTTCTGCATTTGCAGCTTTAGTTTCGGCACCTTCCGGCTTCAAACTAGGGCAGACGATATCTTGCAAACCATCCGTCGGATTGACTTGATTCCACCACCAAAAGTTGCAGCTTTTAGAGGAGGTTTAGATGAACCTAAAACATAGTTCAGATGATGATATCTTCTAGTCCACGCAGGTCAATCTTTACTTCTACAGTTGCAGCTTCAGTTTTGACAGCTTCGAGTTTCACATGTGTGAGAGAGAGACCCTTTTCTGTGCAGTAGAGAAGACACTCTTTTCTATGCAGTAGAGAGAGAGAGATGTGATGATATGAGTGAGTCCAAATGAGGAAAATTCATATTGTATTTATACACAGCGTTGGTGTTTGAATAGATGTGACTATTGGGATTTTGAGCCTACACGAGTTGTGGGTCGGCTTGATAATAATTCCATAATCAAAATAAATTCATATCTCCATGAATACTTATCGGAATTAGATGATGTTTATATCAATCCTACACCTCTTCATGAGAGGAATCTAATAAAAATATTATCAGCCATGAACAAGATGACTCACATGAAGTTTTGCCCTAGTTTCCAATTTTAACACTCCCTCTCAACTAGGGAGACCTTCGTCTGCAATTTGTCTATTGGTCGTTACTATTCATCCACCAAATGCACTATCCTATACAGCCTCACACTTGCCCTTCTCTACTCTATTCTACCTATTCTACTTTGTCTTGTTCTGACTTGTATTGATCTGTATGGCTCCGCTCTATTATGCGCTACTCTACTTTGTTCTGTTCTGCTTTGCTTTTGTCCAAATTATGAAGAAGAAGAAATGATCGAGGATGTATCATACTAACTCAAAGTCAGCCTTAAAGTATGTACCACTAGTCCCAGACTAGTCTCAACCAATCTAAATTCAGTGTCATAGTGATTACAACTCGACTGGTCCCAAACCAGTATCATCCTCCACTGACTCAAAGTCAGTCTCAGAGTGCGTACCACTAGTCCCAGATCAATCTCAACCGACCTGAAGTCAGCTTCATAGTAAGTACCACTCCTACCACTGGTCCCAGACAAGTATTTCAGTCTCAGAGAGTCTACCACTGGTCTCAGACCAGTCTCAACCGACCCAAAGTCAGCATCATAGTATGCACCACTCTCACTAGTCCCACACCAGTACTGCACTGACACGAAGTCAGTCTCAGAGTATGTACCATTGGTCCCAAACCAGTCTCAACCGACCGGAAGTAAGTGTCATAGTATGGTACAACTCCTACAACTCGTCCTACACCAGTATCATTGATCCCAAATCAATGAAGGTCATCCTAGCATAGGCAGTACGGTAGATACAACAATGCATCCATCGGTACTACTATGGTCCCTAACTTCATTTCCCTACTCATTGATCATATGAGAGGTACTTCCCATGAGTCCCAAACTGCATGGGTAGGATGCCTCGACGGGAGAACTAATCAATCCTGTCCTCATAGGAGAACACATCAATCCTGCTACAATTGCCATGGAGAACACATCAATCTAGGTTTCCATGGAGAACACATCAATCCAGGCCTCACAGGAGAACACATCAATCCTGCTACAATCACCATGGAGGACACATCAATCCAAGCCTCATAGGAGAATTAATCATCTTGCTACAGAGGAGAGTGAATCATCCTATTCCACAAGAGAGTGAATCATCTTGTCCCACAAGAGAGCGAATCATCTTGTTTCACAAGAGAGAGAATCATCTTGTTCCAGTGCACACCACCAGGGGAGGGTGACTCACCCTGTGGTCGTATGTTGCTCCAGTAAGAACCGCAAGCCCTCAGAGCTCCTAGAGCTCATTGTATGCAACATACAGGACCCTTGTACAAAGGTTTCTTGATGACTCCATGTCATTTGGGAAAATCACAGATTAGATCTTTCCTCGGGGATTTGACAAGGTGTATCAACGTGTACATCATCTTAATGTGATGGAGCCTCCTTGCTCATCGACTTACCATATCCTAGATGATGTTTATATACTAAAGCAATCGACGAATACGAGATTCCTCAATAATCGAATCGCACCTCTGGTTGTTACAGAGAATCATAGTGGTATGTGTTCAAACAACTCACTGAAATTTTCCCCAACTAGGCAGCTCCATACAAGATCATACTCGTAGATATGTACCCGGTATTGGTGGTGCTTATGGCAACCGACTTCTACTTCCTTCTCATCCATTATATCGAAGCAGAATCCAAAGACAAACAACACTAAAAAGTGCTCCAGTGATCCTCCACACTATCTACCTAATCAGCATTCAAATAATCATGTAGTTTCATATTTCCAGCAGTGTATCTCAATCCATTAGTAATTGTTCCATGAAGATATCTTAGAAGATTCCTCGCATCAATTCAGTGAGGCTTAACCAAATATGAGCTCACAATGCTAACTACAAAACATATGTTCAGACGGAGGTTCACTAAGAACATTAATGTGAATGAGTTTATGAAACTCAAAGGCATTTCCAAAATCTGGTTCGACATCACTACCATATAACTCCTAAAAGTTAAGATCCTCGAGGTAGTCATAGGCTTGCAATCCATCATACCAAATCTTTCTAATATCATTACCACATATTTTCCTTGAGATAGGAAAATTTCTCTTGGCTTCTACCGTACTTCAAGTCCTTGGTCCTTCATTTCAAATTCAGAAGCCAACTCCCTCTTACATTTGTGAATGAGAGGGTCTGCACCTATTAGAAGGAGGTCATCCACATACAACACCAGTATGAGAGGCTTGTCATCTTCAACCTTAAAGTAAAGGTTATGATCGGCTTCAGTCCTAGTGAATCCCAGCTTCATCAAGTAGCTATCGATCCTCTCATACCATGCTCGAGGTGCTTGCTTCAGCCCATAGAGAGCCTTCTTCAACTTGCATACATGATATTTTCGATCATAAATCTCAAATCCTTCAGGTTGCTCCACATAGACCTCTTCTTTGATAGAACCATGCAAGAACGCGGTCTTGACTTCCATATGCCATATACTTTTTCAGCAAAAACCTGTCCAAGGTAGAAATGAACTATATTGTAACCGAGAAAAAGTTCCTGGCCGTGGTCCATTCCCCGAACAAGTTCCAACACTACATCACTAGCTATCAAACATTTATGAATACTGATCATGTTGCAATTAGATATTTAATGAATAAGCCTGATGTAAATGCATGTATAATTAGTTGGTTACTTTTGTTGCAGCAGTTTGATTTGACTATCGTTGACAAACTGGGTAAAGAAAATGTTGTTGCTGACTTCTTGTCTAGATTGGATTTGCTTGTAGGTGAAGAAGGAACAGTGGATGAACAGATGCCAGATGAACATCTTTTTTCTATCTCAGTACTCTCTCCATGGTTTGTTGATATAGCAAACCACTTGGTCTCAACACAGTTCCCTCCGCATCTATCCTCAAAGGAGAAGAGCAGAATCGTGAGGAAGAGTGCCCCATTCACTTGGATCGGGGGAAACCTATTCAAACTTGGTCCCGATCAGATCTTGAGGCATTGTGCTAGGGAGGAGGAAGTCTTTGACGTTCTCCTAACCTGTCATGATGGACCCTGTGGAGGCCACTTTGCAGCAAAGAGGACTGCCTTCAAAATTCTACAGGCAGGCTACTATTGTCCCACTCTTCATCAAGATGTCAGAAGATACATCAGCCAGTGTGACCGATGCCAGAGGATGGGGAAACCAACTCCAAGGGATGAAATGCCTCTCCAACCTCAAGTGACCCTCGAGCCATTTGAGAAGTGGGACATGGATTTTGTGGGTCCTATTAACCCTCCTTCAAGGGAAAGGTCTTACATCATTGTGTGCACTGACTACCTGACAAAGTGGGCAGAAACAAAGGCAATCAAAGTAGCAACAAAAGAAAAGGTGGTTGAGTTTTTAAGAGAGAACATCTTCTACAAATTTGGCTAGCCAAGAGAGTTAGTCACCAATAAAGGAAGCCAGTTCACCTCCAACTTAATTGAAGACTTGCTCACTCATCACAAGATAAAGCATAGGACTTCCACCCCATATCATCCTCAAGCAAATGGGCAAGTGGAAGTCACTAATAGAGCATTAGAAGGGATTTTGACTAAGGTGGTGAGCAGCAGCAGAAAGGATTGGGTAGATCATCTGGTTGAGGCCACTTGGGCCTACAACACCACTTGGAAGACCACAACCAGATTCACACCTTATGAGTTGGTCTACGGGAAGAGAGCTCTGTTGTCAATAGAGTTCGAGTACAACACCTTGAGGATGGCAGCTCAGCTGGACCTAGATCTCAGCCATGCTCAATGTGAAACGTTATTGTAGATGAATGGGTTAGATGAACACCGAATGTAGGCCCTCCTCCACTCAGAAGTGGTTCAACTTCAAAGGAAGATATGGCATGACCGACACCTTAATGAAAAGCAATTCCAGCCGGGAGATTTGGCGCTGTTGTATGACTCCAGACACATGGATTTCAAAGGAAGATGAGGACAAGATGGCTAGGACCATATACAATGGAGAATTGCAATGAAAATGGTTCAGTCCTTATCAGGACCATTGTGAAGAAGCCATCCCCATGCTCGTCAATGGGCATCGACTGAAGATCTACAGGAAACCCCTTTCCAGGCAGGAGTTCATTGAAACTGTGGAAAAATCAGTGTTGGTAATAGAGAAGGGTTCTACCTTTGTTCCGGCCACACCTTGATCATCATCAAAAAAAAAAGAAAAAAAAAGGAATAAAAATATCCCTAACAAAAACCTCTCTCAGGTGCCGAGGGCAGGCAGTAAGGGTGAAAACCTCATGGAGGCACCCCTGTTGTCTCTCAGAAAATAAAGAATTTGAATAAAAAGACCCTTGGGTGAAAACCTCTCTAAGGTTCCCAAGGAATCTAGTAGGGGTGAAAACCTCATGGAGGCACCCCTACTGTCTCTCTCTCTCAAAAAAAAAAAAAAAAAGAAAAAAAAAAAAAAGAGAAAAAAAAAAAGAAATAAAAAAGGGAATAGAAGCAAGTCTAATATCTGAAGAATTATTGCAGGCTACAGGAATATAGTGCAGAAAGAAGGCCTCCCAAAACAAGGACAGGGGTCCGTACCAAGTTACCAGGCATTCTCACATACATTCCCTCCATGGACACTCATTTTTTCAGGATTTGGACACAATCTGGTCGAGGTTCAACCTTCTACAGGAAGTTTCAGGACTTTCAACAAGAAGTTCTGCATTTCTACAGGAAACATCCTGTAGAGCCTTGGGCAGGCTAGAATCGATTCTGGAGAGGGATTTGAAGCTTGAAATCTGTTGATGGAGCAGGCAACCACTCTTTTCTTCCACCCTCCACTTGTTTCATCTCCTTCCACCACCATTGCAACAATCTGGTTAGGTATTCCTGCACAGTCATACAAGAGTTTTGTTTCCTCAGATTAAATTTTTTTTTCCAAGTGACAAATCAAGCATACAGAGGCTCACACACTTCACCTATCAAGGCTCCATTAGGACCCTTCATCTGTGAATGCAATCCTAATCATTTCATCATGCATCCCAGGAGGAGAAGCAGCTACAAGATGTCCTACAAGAATCCTGTAGCAGCTGATCCAGCAGGAGCACATACTATGGAGACACCTGCAGCTCAAATCAAACGAAGCCGGCGCATGCAGCATTTAACAACAGAGGGTCGGGTCCCAAAGTATTGTATCCAACATCAGCCAATGAAAAAGGATCTCCAGTGCCCGTCCACCAAGCAGCAGCAAGCAAATCCAACATTCCACGTCCCGAAGCCTGCAAAACACGTCCACGAACACACAGGTAAGTGTCTAACCTTATTTGTCGAATTGCATGAACTATACTCTAAAATTTCCATGACTATGAAATGTGTGGATTGAACAAGCTGGGTGGCTAGTCAACTGGCCACCCACAGCCAATCAAATGTCCTTGTGGGATCTGAACGAGCCCGGTTATGCCAAAGAGATGGGCAGTTGACACATGGCAAGTGTCGAGTCGGGGAGAATCGACAGTGTGACAAAAATGTCGGCGGTTAATGGCAGAAGAAAGGATTTGTCGGTTAGAGACACGCTGAAGAATGATGGCTATGACTTTGGCTAATGGATCGGCTTGGACAACTCACCCCCGCGCCATGAATTGCGTAGTAATTCAAATTGCTTGGCCGAATAACTCATGGTGAATCGTTGTCATTTGCACTTGCAACCGTTTTTGCAACAGAGTATGCGTTCTCCTCCTCTGTAGTTTGTTAGCCCAAGCTTCTCGACCCGTTCCAACATCCTCCTGCGTCTCAGACTTGTCCAGAAGCATCGTGACATCCTCCAGAAGTCGGAAAATCTTTCTACAGGAAGGAGCGCTATAGGAAACCCGGCATAACAAGGAAACCTCGACTGTCTACGTCCAGGTTGGAAATTCTAAGAGAGGTAGGCCCGAAAACAACATTCCCATGCATGGTATTTCAAAAGGTGGTGAATTCGATGTGCTGGGGTAGGAAAAATTAAAAGCAAGCCTGTTTGTGAATCCAAAATAGCAGTTTACTTGTGGTTGCATGAAATTTTCTTCGCTGGTTTGTGTCCAAGATTTTCTCCATGGGTCCTGAAGAAAATTCCTCCTGTAGAGAAGTTGAAAAACTGTCAAGGCTAACTGGTGGGAGAAAAAAATGTGAATTTTACATGATTATGTGTATGCTGGAAATTTAGCTCTGCACTCTGTTTAGGGAAAGCAGAGTTGTCCTTCTGTACATGGGCAGTCGAGTTTTAGAACTGAGGAATTGATACGAAGTGGCATGAGGGATACTGTTTTCAACGTTCTGAGGAGGAAACATGCATAGAATTCCCTTTCTACTCAAAGCACAAGCCAAAACATAGCATTTTTCACCATGCGAGGAGGGTTTATCAGAAAGGAACCCTCAGATTCCAAGAAACTACGAGAAACTCCTGAGGTGGTAGACCTATTTTCCCGTGCAAACTAGATGACCTTCTGTAAAAAAATTCAAGGTCACGATGATGAAATAACAGAATAATTCCTAAGGTCCCTGAAGCCTAAACCAAAGACATTAGCCACCGTAAACTTCAGAGGGTTGACCCTAAATCTCACCTCACAACTCATTAGCAAAGTCACTGATCTACCAATGGGGGTACCCTAGGATAAAGAGGAGAGGAAATTGGGTGAAAAGGCTAAAAACAAATTCTTCTTACCAGAGGAACAGTTTTCAGAGGATAATAATGGGGTCTGGAGAACCAGCCTACAGCCATTTTGGAGCGAAGTCAACCTTCAAATCATGAAATATATTACCTGTGAAGGGCGGTTCAATATTGTATATGGTTATCACTTCCGTTTGCTAACTGAACTCAGGCACAAAATGGATTTACCCATAGAACAAAAGCTGAGCATCCCCTACTTCCTCCTGCAATCCTTGATTGAGTGTGCCACAAAGCTAAGGGAAGGGAAACGAGACCAGCTGGCCCATCATGGGCTTATCAAGCTCCTAGTAGAGGATGTCCTCCAGTAGCAAGGAGAAGGATCACATGGAGGCAGAAAAGAAAGCCAAGGGTCAGGAAACCCCGGGCAGAAGACCAGAGCAAGGACAAAAAGACAAACAAGAGAAAGGCCAAGCTGCAGAGGCCAAAATGGTGGGTGGAAAAATGACACAAGCACCTAGGGAGAAGAGATTGCAAAGTAGGGCAGAAAGGATCGAAAAAGTCCAAGCAAGTGAAGGCACACCTAAGGCAGCCACAGCCAAGCTAAAGGAGAAGGCATCCCTAGCCAAGCAGGCCAAAACAGTGCCAACTAGTTCTACAGGAAGCCAGAAGGCCATTTCTACAAGAAATCCAAAAATTGTTTCTACACGAAGCCAAAAAACGGTCAGCACAGGACTTTCTACAAGAAGTCTAGTAAAAGGGCAAGGGAAGGAAGAATCTCCTAAGATTCTAGCTAGGGAGGCAGCAGCTGTGTTGGATGCCCTTAGCACATCTCCAAAGTAGAAAGAAAAGTGGAAGAGGGAGCCTTCCATGTATTTTAAGGCGAGAAGAAGCACGAGGATTAAAATTGGTAGACCAAAGGAGAAATAGTCCAAAGGACCAATTACAGTTGAAGACACCCCATCCAAACAAACGACATCCATCACATATGAGCGGGGAAGCCTAAAGACATCCACATGGAAAGAAAGGATGGAAAAATTGAACTCAGAGGCCTCTCTACAGGATGCCAAGGCTTCTCTACAGGAAACATTGGCTAGGCTGAAGGAGACCGAAAATATGGAGGAAAAAGCAGCCAAGTCATCATTGGAGGAAGAGAAGGATGATACCACTATGGAACTGAGCCCCCAACCTAGCTTGGGCACTTATTATAAGTTCTTAGAGGCCGGGAAAATCATTCCTCAAAAATTCATTGTGCCACTTTTCCTAGCACTAGAGGAAGAAAGAGTAAGGACCCACACTTGGATGAATATCGCTAAATCCAAGGGGGTGGCAGATATAGGTACTATGGAGGAAAAGCTCAAGGAGGCCCAAAGAGAATTGGCAAGGGTACGGCATGTGGAGAGCTACCAGCAGGCCAAGCTACGAGAAGAGAATGAGCTGCTTAGACAACAACTACAGTCACAAGGACAGAGGAAAGAAGATAGGCCTCACCTCTTGGGAGAATAGCAGCAACAGGAGGAGGCCACAATAGCCAAAGATACCACAGAAGAGCCTCAAAGAAAGGAAGGAATGCAAGCTGAACTTGAGACACTAAACCGGAAACTACATGAAAGAGAATTGCAAGCAGGCCTACAAATATAGTCTCTAAAGTAGCAGATACAAGAGAAGGAGGCCCAACTGGCCTACATGGACAATTGGGCAATGGAATCTCTACAATGTAGGCAGCCGGCCAAATCCTACGCCCTATACCTCAAGGATAAATGGCTGCAATTTTAGATCAACACTTCGGCATAGAGGGGTATCACCCAAATCCAAAACCCCCAAAAATTCATGGCTTTATCTAACAACAGTTCGTCAGAAGACAAGGCCAAGCTATCAGAGTTCTAGCTTCATAATTTGTCCCTTCCCAACATGACCTCATGGGACCCAAACATAGCAGTAGGGGACATGCAGCTTATGGCCATGACCTCATGGCTAAACCGTGAAGAAAAGAGAGCAGTAGAGGTCAGAAATGTCATGTACCGGGAACTACAGGAACCACTGTTGATTAGAGCAGAGCCAGGGGACCCCTCAGCATTGATATCCGCCCACCAGCACCTAGAAAACAACTCTTAGGCCCTGCTAGAGTACATGGATCATCAAGCTCAGGCCATAGCACATTTTGAGGACATGGAGTGACTATTGGGGGACAACTGTGTTCATGCTTGCACCCGTAAGTGGAACACGTTGTCCCACAGCCTCAAAATCAGGGAATACCACACCCCAAGTAGAATGAGGGAGGCCTTGGCATGAGTGCCTCTCTACAAAAAGTCTACGTAGAATCTTGAGGCCAGATGGATAGGCCTCAAGTTAAGTCCACCTTTGCTTTTGGGGTTGCTAGAAGGAGGCACAGAAGAAGAGGAGCATAAGTAGTGGCAAGAGGTGGAAAGGAAGGCTGGATTCCATGATAGCGAAGAAGATATTACTTCAGAAGCCTCGGATGTGAGGGAGGCGATCAAAGAAATTAAGGACGAGGAGCTAGACTACTTTCTCAGAGGATGAGCAACCCATTTAGCAGGGGGTTGATGATGAGCCCCAAATTGGGTAACTTATTGGGCTCATTTTTCCTAATTGTCCTTGTTCAGTCCTTGTTCAATCCTCCATTTTTCATAGATTATACATGTTTTTAGTATGTTTATGTCGTTTGAACGAATAAGGGTGGTCACTCTAGCTAGGAGACTAATACGTGGTTATTTCAGGTTTTTTGGACAAATGTTCGAGCAAAACCAAGCAATCATGGGCTATGTGACAGCCAAGCTTGAGGTGAGGATTCGTAGGGGGGTTGTCTTTGACATTAAATGGCCCTTCCTCGGGATCTCCACCCTTAACTCTGAGCTCACAGGCCACCAAAATGGATCCTAAAGGCAGCCAAGCAGATTTTGGGAAAGGGACTGTCTACTATCAGTTGGGATAGCTGAGTCCCTTGAATTTAGGAGGCCTGCTAGGCCCCTCATGACGTATAAATAAGAAGGCCTCAGACTTCGTAGTTTACTTTTGAAACCATTGCATTTTTTGCACTATAGTGCTGTCACTTTCAACTCATTTGCTCTTAGCCATTGTGGCATAACTTTCAGTTGATGACTATTTTTTTATAATGACAAGCAGTCCTCTTTTGTATCAGCTCTGAGTTCTTTATAGGAGCCGTAGCTCTTAGGGTTGGGCCCAACCTGAGAGCCAAGGCCTCCTTTAATGTATTGTTATTTTTCCTTTATGCATCGTTGTTTCTCCTTTATGCATTTGCAAAATTATTTTTGATTAGGCACACTAAATTGTGATGATTAGCTAGGTCACTGTTGATGGTTAGAAAAGCTTTTGATGTTTAGATTAGGTCGGTAGGATATCAACAGGGAAAAAAGCTCCAGAAAAAGGCCAACGAGCACCTTTGGTTTCGCCTCTCCCTCATAGGATCAGGGGCTAGGATCAAAGTAACCTTGTTGTCCCAAACAAAAACACCATTTTTTCTTTTCCATGCAATCACTAGTGTACGGTTCTCGTTTTCAAAAGTTGGTTACATGTTCAGATCTTTGAAATGTTTCATTGCATAGTTAATATATATGGTTCCCTTGCAAATAAAGCATTTGTTCATTCACTTTACTATTAGCTAGATTAGATTAGGTTGGTATAACTAGGACTGTGATTACATGCAAGTCTTTGTTGGTTCAGTTGTAAATACACCGTGCAGAGCACCTATACCACTTCTTCATCCACCCAAACTTCATCAGAACCTTCTATTCCATCTCCTAACTGGGTTTCTCACCCCATGTTTGTCATCTTGCCCACATAACCCTACCTCTTCGTGCAACCATTGTTTGAGCCTTCTTTGAGCAAATTCAGCCATCTACACCTTCCCCCAACTCCATCCACCAGTCCCTGGACCACTTCAGACCCCTATCTACCTCCATACCCATTCCTTCATCTTTACTCACTCATCCATCCTCCAAAATCCCATTTCTAAACTTCCTGTAGAAATTCCTAAACATCCTGTAGAACCCGTGCAGACTTCTTGTAGAAGCTCACATATGAGGTTTCTTGATAGCCACAAATCTGTGAAACTCTCTCAAAGGGTGTTAGGGACACCTTAGGCCCTCTCTGAACCTTCCTGACCTCTTCCAAGCATTTCTCCTCATCTATCCACCTCTGCATAGTCAAGAACAGTGAAAGCCTATGCATGAGAAATTTGACGACCGATTCAAAAATACAAAAATATGTTTTCTTCAGATAGAGGTAGTCTAGACACGTGTATTTTACCTTCCTAGAAGTAATGGCATCTATTTTAGTAGCTTGTATTCTCTTCTTTGCATCAGTAGGACTAGCTGGTAGAATTAAGGTTTGCTAGGGTTTGCGCTTTCCTTTAGTTTTCAATTTCTTTTCGCAAGAAGATTAGCTTCCTTCGAGTTAGCTTCCATCCATCAGTTAACAAGCTTCTTCTCAAACCTCATAGAAGTTGGCTTGAGCCCCTAGTGAACTTGTGCTAGCTAACCAAGTGACAGTTGCGGCAAGAGCTAGTACTTGTGCATACAGTACTGTCGCTTCCAAGTTTGTTACGAACTACCGTGTTGATAAAAGTATAGAAGGGAGTCCCAGGAGTTGCAGCATTATTGCTGCAATAGTGGATCTTAGCGCTAGTCACCAACTTAGGGATGTTTTCTGCAATTTCTCTGATGCACTCCTCCGTGTCTGGAATATTTTCCTTAGTGATACTTCTGAAATGTTGAGCCAACACTTCTTCGATACTCTTGTGAGAGGTTTGGAGCT
>APFE030920562.1:4871-12371 GCA_000404065.3 Pinus taeda | reverse complement strand
GCAAGTGGAACAAAACTTGCCACCTTCAGGGCTGAGAACTTTCAAGAGATTTATCACTTATCGTAGCCGGTGAACACAATGGATGCACCCTTCACTAATCCCAGCAGTAGTGTGAACTCAAGAGACATCTTGAAGAGTTGGGTGAAAGAGTCGTCTAAGTTCAAGACAACACCCAACCAGGTATACAAGACAAAGACACTTCAGAAGGCTTATAATTTCTTGGTCATATTTTCATGTAGCTTGTATGGCTAGGAGAGCACAAAGACCTTCCTGTAAAGTTGGGTGATTGTGTTGGATCAGCTAGCGAATGAATGAAAACATTTCAATTTGTCCGACATGTTTTGTCTCCAGCTGAAGGGGAAAGTAACAAATTCTCAGCATCCACTCAAGGGTCAGAAAGAAAATATATTCATGTCTACCTACATGCTTGGTGCAATCTGTGCTCGTTAGTAGTTCCCTAGCTTGGGTTGGGCATGGACACCTTCAAAAACCTCTGTACATATCTATTGCAGGTTGTTCTCCAAGTGCGTCTTTTATGTGTTATAGTACAACTATCAGACCACTTTTTTACCCCGATGTACAGAATGGTCTTTGAGAAGGATCCACCTTGCATGTCACAGGAAGTGATGGAGGCATTGGTTAACATAGCAGATTGGTATGCCTCACCCCTTGGCAGCTTGATCCAAGTGTACAGTGCGGAGAAGTCTCTACATGTGTTACCGAAGTTTACCATCAACAAGCTAGTCATGCAAGCGGTTGTATACCACATCTCGATAGGGTTTTCAGTGAGACTTCACAGGAAGAAGAAAACACCTTGGTCTACTCTTCCTTTGTGGATTGGGTTGTATGAGATCCAAAATCTCAAGCATGCTAAGGTCGAGATGGAGGAATTCAAGAGATTCACCTTTGGCACCAAAAGTTTCAATCCATATGACCCACATCACTTAGTGGAGGACCACTGTGCGAGAGTGTATCATCCTTGGATCCGTGGGGCATGTCATTGGCTTGAGTAAGACCCATGGAGATATTGCTACAACTCCTCAAGGCTCAATGAGCCAGTCAGAGTGGCTTTAGAATGGTTAGCAGTGCACAAGGCAACAACAACAGAGGGCATCAAACTTGCGCATGAAAAAGGAAAGAGGAAGGTTGTCGACAACGCAGAGGCAGAGCAAAGCTGCAAGTTCAAGGAAGATCCACTTATATTAAGATAAGCTTTGGAGATTGAAGTAAATAAGTGACAACACAACAAAAGGATTGTGCAAAGACAGAGGGAGAAGCAAAAACTAGAGAAGGAAGAGAAGAATTTGTGGTAGGTGAAGCAACAACTAGGGGAAGAACAAGACCTGTGAAGAAAGGAGAAGGAGGCACAACAGGAACATGAACAATAGGAAGCACAATGTGTGCACATTGATCAAACTGCTCAAATATGGGTTATTGACTCATCATAGCTAGCAGATAGAAACTAGGATGAGCAATCGCAGGAGAAGGAATTTGTTCAAGAGATTGAAAAAATGTTGGAGTAGATGGACACAGATGTGGTTCAGTGAGAGCAGGATACAAATCTCATGCCCAAAGGCCTAGAGGTCACTCCACTGGCTTCACCAGATCCAGGAGTAGAGAAATTCCTAATTGATAAAGGAGACAATGAAATCCTTGAGGAAATTTTGGAAGCAGATATGCACAACATATCCTTTAATGAGTCACAACACATATTTGTGAAATCATTCAGAGTGTTCACTTTATATGTCCATGTATCTCCTGCACATTTTCACGAACGAGTGATCGTGTCTGATGTGTGCAAACATCAAACTTCATTGGCCAATGCTACAAAGGCATATGTTAAAGCCACCTGCTCAAGTGTGATGTTCTTGATAGTTGACAATGAGAACATGGCTAAGGAATTGCAAATGACCAAGAAAAGAGAAGAGAAAGCTACAACATCTTCCAAATTAGAGTTGAAGAAAGCGAAAATTGATGAAGTATTGTCTCTCAAGACAGTCATGCGGAAGAGATACTTTAGGGTCGTCACCGCGCATAAGTCACTTGTCCATATTAATGGTTGGAAGAAGCATTGTGCTAGGAGAGCACACATCTTGACAGACATACACACTATTGTCAATCACATGCAAATATGGAAAATGAGGTACAAGGGAGCCCCATTGTACTTGCTAAAGATGATGAAGCTAAAGGCAGTGGAGTTGAAGGCACACATCCAGAGTTAGATCCAGAACTATGAGGAACTCCCACAACTCATCACCAGCTTAGAGGCTTCACATGCATGAGCGTTCAAAAGCATGGATGTCATTGTGCACATGCATGCAATCCCATCCATTGGCACACTCACTGAGGTGAAAGCAAAGAACCAAGTCTGACTAGATCTGGACATGTACTTCGATCAGTTGATGCGCATAGCCACCAGCGCATATTTGCAGATGAGTGCAGACACCATGCACCATATGTCTCTGGTACGACTGCACTCAAGACCATGATGCACATGATATATGATGAGTTGGATATAGGTTCCAAATTAGTGTACCCAAATGCAACGAAGGAAAGAGTTTACTTTAAGAAGGATGTGACCACGGAGTACGCAGACACCATAACAGACTACCAATCTTGGCACCATTTCGCCACCACCGATCACCAAGAGGATGTCGATGAGTTAGTCTTACCACAACTTTCCAAGTCTCAGTGATGCCTTGCATGGCTTACTCAAGCCCATTTTTGTCTCACATGGGTACATGTACAGATTGTATTGTAAACATGTTGTAAAGTGAAATACCAAGTGTCAATAGTAAAATGTAAACAAACATTTGTAAGTTGAAGAGTCATGAGGGTAGTTGAATAGTCACAAAGGGGAATGTCAAGGGTCACCCCACCATTTTCTATATATAGAACCTGATAACTCATTGTCCAAGATTTTGGGAGCAAGCTTCTGATAGGTATAACTTAGAGAAAGCTTGGAGTGTATTGTAATGAGCCTTGGCTTCTCCACAGTGCAGAGTGAGTACATCTCTTTGGAGGAGAAGGCGACAGTGACTGTAGTGTTCCACTATTTGGGCTAGTGGCTATCATGGTTGTATGTATGATTGGATCTCTCACTCTTTTAATATAAAAAAACTAGCATGTTTCATGCATATTTTGTTATTATAGTTTGACTATTCTGGTTACTCTAACGATGTATGTAGTTGCAATTTACGCATGTATGTATGGACTATTCCGTATGTGTTTGTATGAATCTTATCGAAGTGTGTTGTTGGCATAACCCATCACTTTGGATTTTAGACTATTCTACTTTCCATCTCATAATGTCTTTCAGCTCGTGTCTTCCCTTTGAAGCTATGTGCTATCACAAGCTTCTAAGGGGCGCACTCCTCTCCCCTTTCATGTGTTAGATTGTTTCATGTATCTCCCTCGACTTGTTGCAAGATCACACCCTTGCTTCCAACAAGGAAATCTTACTTACCAATATGCACAACCGTATTCAAGGCGATACCGTACTACCCACTGCTAGGACGCCTACTCCAAACAGTCTGATGTCTAGTTGAGACTTCTTACCGAGGAGATCCCCTGACATGTTGGTGGGTCTAGCACCATCAACATTTCTAGCACTAAAAGGAGGGCGAGATGACAAGTTGAGTCTTCTCAATCTGTTTTGAATCTTCGTACATCTATCATGGAGTATGTTGCATTTCACCCTCCGTAATGTTTGTCCAATGGACATATCTTTGAAGTCAAGATGGAGTTCTTTGATGACTTGTCAGAAATCATGTATGACGGTGAAGGTGAAGTGGCCTGGTCTAAGCACTTAGATGACTTCCATGCATTCATGGAGAATGTTGAAGGTTTTAATGAAATAGAGGTATGTACGCTGCTCACACACACACTTCGCGAATAACCATTGTTATGGTGTCGCAAGATACCTCCTAATTGCGTGCACTCATTCAAACAGTTCAGTGATATAATAGAATCTTTTTTTCATCATTTTGATCCTGAAGAACTTGATAAGAAAATGTTACAACAATGGAAGGCCACACATGAATCTCTAGAGGAATTTTGGGAGCGCTTCCATCTACTCTCTTTGGAAGCTTCGAAAAGTCAGATGAAGTTCCAATATCTAATTGAAAGCTATGAGTATGTCTATATCAAATCACTCTATCCCAAAGTGAAGAAAAATATCAAACCCTGCTTAGCATACTTCGGTGATGGAGCTGCACAATCACGAGTGTACACAGTCACTATCACAAGTGACTGTCCGCCTTCCCCACATCAAACAACTCCACCCCCGTAGAGTGATCTAGGAGAGTGTGCACACAAGTTTGCTCAACTGTCACATCCTCCCACCCTCACTACTCTCAATTTTTGTGCATATTTGGTTGGGAATCCCATGGGTTCTCATATGCACTTTTTATCTCAACCTCTGTCTTCACTTATTGATCCTTCAGATTGCATTGTCTTTTGTTCTTCCGTTCCAGACTCCACAGTAATTGTGAACAAGTATCAAGCTATCGACGAGGTTGATGCTGCACAACCAACCTACACTGTCATTTACGATGAGTATGACTAGGAATCTGAGCATGAGCCCACATTCAAGGATGACCTCTTTTTGTCCATGCCTCCTCCGCTATTTCCTCACATATTTGGTGATTCTATTATCTCTGATTTTCCTTGTGTAAATCCATCCATGGATGCATCTACTTCCAATCAGTCACAGAACACATCCGATGTCAGTCCATCATTTGATGGCGAAGAGGAAAAATCTTTCACTAAGGATTCACTTGACTTTTCATCTACCTTTTTCTGAAACGTGGAGGGTGAACATTATTGCTTCTCATATACCCCTCTATATGATTTATCAGATCATGAGGATGTTGATGAACTCATTGATTTTTCTGATTGTAGCTGTCATGATCTCTTTACTCCTATATTCGATCACGATGTTGAATCAATTGTTGTTGATATTTCAAAGCCACCAATTTATGATGATCTATCTTTTGATGAAGTTGAAACCCCACGGGTTGTCGAGGCACTTTAGTTTGAGCTAATGGTTGTGTCAGGCCCTTGCTGTCCTAAGGTTAGTTTCATTTCTGATCAGGAAATTGTTGAAACACCCAAGGCTCCTCATCACTCATCTGTATGCATTGAAGATCAATCCAATACACACATTTATCTTCCTCCACCCAAATCACATGATCCCATCACTCATGCACTGGAGGAATCATACACAAGAAGCACACTTGCAAAGCGTAAGTTGTCTCTCTTTCTCATGTTTGCTTGTCTGTCACAGTCAAGAGAGTGTTCATGCTTATCATCTCCAAACAATGTGTCACAACACCATGTTAAGTCCATAGAATTCTTTTCTTGCGCTTTCACTCTATTCTTTTATGTGGACGTGTTTAAAATCAGAGTGTGTTGGTCTTCATTTTTATATATTTCATGTTTTTTGGCTCGCATGACTATCCTTTCCACGAACCATGCCTTCGCCAACATGGCTCCATGAATGCGCCAGTGGATGCATTGGAAATATCACTTCACATGACCAGGCCCATGCACCATTAGCTTAGGAGTAGGAGTAGTGTTTGTTTATATCTTGTTTTCTTGCATGCGTGTTTGCTTTGTTTGTTTACTTGCTTTCCTACTTCGCGTAATTGCTTTACTTTCGCATTTGATTCTTCTCTTTTCTTTATTGTTTGTTTTCTTGTTTACGTCCATAGGATAGTTTCGTATGAAACTATGTGCGACTCTGAAGACAAGTAGGATAAAGTACAAGAGGACTTGTACAACTATAAACACTTGTTTATCTGTTTTCCTCTCTCTTTATGCAAAACTGGTTGTCTTCAGTCAATGATACACCTGTTAGTGTCAGTCTTTGCAGCCTTCTTCCAGTGATCAAACATGCTCTTACACAAGTGATTTTAAGGTGTCAAGGTCAAACTTTATCATTTCAGTGAGTCTTCAAGTAAAATTTGGTCACTAGGCATTAGGTCTGGGGTTTGCTTTCACTCCTTTCAAAGTTGTCCAAATGACGTTATATGTCACTATTCAGCTGAGTCTACCATCAATCAGAGGGTTTTCATCATCATGTCAAGTTCCATTGGGTCATTTCACACCTTGTTCATGTTTCAGTTGTGCCTATGGCAAGGTTCATTTCCCTCTCCTAGGGTTTTGAAGCTAATTTCTCTTGGATGGTCAAATCATCAGA
The DNA here is from genome assembly GCA_000404065.3 of Pinus taeda. NCBI lineage: Eukaryota > Viridiplantae > Streptophyta > Pinopsida > Pinales > Pinaceae > Pinus > Pinus taeda. Next base: position 6,169 of record APFE030920562.1, on the reverse strand, counting down.
AAAGCTTTTATCCTGATGTCCATAGACCTTTCCCTATCCATAATGTACCTTATCAAGCTCTTCCCATCACTGAGATCCCCCAAATTCCTCATTTTCGCATAAACCCTAGTTTCTTGCTACAACCTAGCAATTTTCTATGGTTGGGCCTGTGTTTTTCCTTTTTGGACTCCTTCCCCTCACTCAATTTCTGAGATTCCACTTTCCCCTACTTCCTAACGTCCCTCCATACTTTCCAAAATTTCCTCAATAATTTAGAAGCTCCCTATCCCCTTCATTTCGCTTCATTCTGGAAAATCCCTTGTCCCACACATCGGGATATGTTTCACTCAAATGATGTTTTTAAGCAATGGAAGATGAATTTTGAAACAATGAGAGATGTTTTTATTGAAAATATACCAGGGAAGAAACACCTCCTTCACTTTGTACACAGGTGTCATGGTTTTGAAGAAATGTCAAAAATACAATTGTCTCGGGAGAATTGATGCATCTCTGGAGTGACCTCGGGAAAATCAAGTTTTCTCCTAGAACAATTGGCCAAATGACTTTCTTGATGCTCCCAACGATAAATAAACACAAAGATCTTTCCAATGAGCTATCATGCGCTCAATTTGGAGTTGAGGAAGACATTCAAACGTTGACTGTAACAACACTTTGCCTTTAGGCAGCCTCATTTGGCACAATTCGACCAATCTTGGGAGATTTGATTTTTGACAGAGCAAATGAACTCTGAATTGCAAAATTCAAGTTGGGTTGGAAAGTAGACACATAGAGATTTCCAATGCACTATCATGAGAGCAATTTGGGGTTGCGTAAGGCATTCAAAAGTTGACTGAAACAGCACTCTACCTTGAGGTAGCCTCATTTGGCACAGTTCGACCAGTCTTGGGAGATTTGATTTTTGACAAGGCAAATGAACTCCAAATCGAAAGATTCGGGTGGGGATGGAAAGTAGAGAGGACAATATTTCCAAAAATCTATCTTGCGCTCAATTTGAATACTAGGAAGGCCTCCAAAAGTCACCTGGAAAAGAGCACAATGCACATGAGGAGGAGCGCAACGGTTTTATAAATATTTTCACTCCATATGGTCAGTTATACAAGTGGCAAAGGAAGGCAAAGGGTCACCCAAGCCATTTTTCATGTTTGTGACACTACACTTGTAGTTGATGTTTGGCTCTCCACCTTCATTTGGTGACCCTTGGTCGTTCTATCTCTTCATAGCACATTCTATATATTGTATGCAAACCATTTGCAAAGCAAGTTGGTTGGTTGGCTTGTAACTTCTGGGAGACTGTGGGA
>APFE030920558.1:0-13175 GCA_000404065.3 Pinus taeda | reverse complement strand
TTTTAATATTTTTATATTTCATCATTTTCACTATGTTATAATATTTGGATGATTTTTAACCGTTATTCAGCCCTTTTACTCAACAACGTAGCAATAATTTTAACTTTATTTCACTTTAGAATATTTTTAATTCCAATGCTTGTGGCTTCATTTTTGGTTTTATTTAGATTTTTGATGTTTAATGGAAAGAATGCACGTGATATTAGAAAACTGTAAAGTATAATTTATAATTCCTTTCATTTTTAAAAATATTATTTTTTTATTGTAATTGTTTAATTAAAAAAATTTTGGTTAAGTATATTATTTTTTTTCAAAATTAGAATATATTTATTTTATTTGGACTTATTAAGAGTGGAGAAATTCACTTAATTTGAAAAAGTTTATACAACCAAAAATTTGGTTGACTTCTATAAATATTATCTACTTCAAGAATTAGAATACATTTATTTTAACTTTGGATTTATCAATTGTGGAGATTCACTTAATTTGAAAAGATTTGTATAACTAGAAATTTGATCCATTTTTATTGTTCATAACTCTCATCCTGGGTAAATCCGTGCTAACATAAAACACATTACGCATCTTCTTGATTTTAATCAATGCACTAATAAAATATTTTCAGTAAATTTTTTATTTATTCTCCAATTACTTTGTATATTATACATATATAGGTATTGAAATACTTTACTCGACATGTTCATTGAATTATTTTATTTATAACCATGTTACTCACCTTCAAATGTTGTTTGAGCAACAAATTAATAAAATGTTTTTAATTTAATATATATTTCTATATATTATTTAGATAGTTGACAGTGAAGTATTTTATTCAACATCCACATTGAATTAATTTATGTATGGAAGATTCTCTAGATTAAAATATAACATTGATTTTTTTTTTATATTCAATACTAAAATATTTTATTAAATATCAAGTTTTGCTATTAATATTTTTTGAATGCTACCTATCAACTTCCTATTAAAACTAAATAATACTAATAACTACAAAGTTCTATCTTTCTTTCTATATCTCTATATATAACTGATATGATATCATTCTTTTTTTATGTAGACATTGAAATATTTCATTTATGGCCAACATTAAACAAATTTTCCTTTACTTTCTCTCTTTATTTATATGAATATGTATGAAGAGATATTGAAATAGCTTTGGGCAAAGAGATGGTCTACAACTCATTATGGGGAAAATCTTGCACAAAATTTTATAAATTTTATATTAAAAATAATAAAAAATATAATATAATAATAATAATAATAAATATTGTGCCATAATAAAATACTTCATTTTCACATTAATTTTACATCAAGTTTCTATATAGAAATAAAGTAATTGAAAAAAGAAACTTTTAGTATGTGGCATATGTGTACTTTTTTCACTAGCTAACATGGTGTGAATAGAAAATAATATTTTTGATATTACATGGTCTATTTCTTTCTAGTTTCAATTTACATGTAATATTGAAAATATAAATATATTAATAACAAAAAATATATTACTTTTACCTACAATTAGAATATTTTAGTATCCATATTAAATGTGTTATGGGGTTAAAAATAGCATAAAAAATTATAATCTACATTGATCATTATTTCAGTATCCTATAAGCTTACTCTGGAAATAACTAATAATTTGAGATGGGAAGTGGATCAATTAATTTTTTTCTCAACTACATCTGATTGCATAAATTTTGGTGGATATTAAACTGTTAAACAGACATGGTGAACGAGATAATATGAAAGATAAAGCATGCATTTTAATTTTATTAACAATTTGATATACATTTATAGTACATTTGGTGACCGTTGGGATTCACATCCCAAGGTCCCTTGGACTGCTTTGTCCATTCGGCTTCCACACTAACCCATTTAGGATTAGGTGTCCAACATTCCCCCCCTTAATCCGAAGGGTTATGTATGAGTCCAAGAATAAGTTGTAATACAAAATGTGCAAATATGCATGGCAACACTAGGCTGAATGTGTTCTATGAAATGTTGGTATTAAAGGGCGGTGGTTTAAGGATGGCCACCAACACTAGAACGCTTAGGGTAGTTCCCGGAACTCTTCCAAAACTGGCAAGAAGATGGAGTCTTCTGCTAGAGGAAGTGATCCTATTGTTTTAAAGAGGGAAACCTTCAACCATAAAAGGGAGGTCTCACCCCGCATAAAAGGTAAAACTTCAACCTGAAAAGGAAAATTGAATCCCTAAATTTTGAGTGCATTGTTCTTCATGAAATGGTTGTCAATATGGATGGTTGTGAATATGGTTAGATGTCCTAATTCTACTCCCTCAAATTCCACAATATTTATTGGGTTATTTTTTCAAAGAAGATGAGATTGTTGAAAAACAACATGATGATGTGGAAATGATGGGTATGGACCAAAGGCTTTTAGGTCATATCCTAGAACTAGGTGGATTCCAAATCAGCATGCCTTTATCTAGTACTCATTAAATGTTTTTGTAATATTTGTTTACTTTTTGGCCTCTTCTATAAAATTTATACCAATAATGCCCTTTAAAAATGCTCTAAAAAGGATGGGTGGTGGGAGAAGTGGAAGGGGTTATTCTCAACTTCCATGGGTTATTCTAACCTCCATGGAATGTTGAAAATTGAGTACAGTTGGGTGAGATGTTGTCCCTTAATGTTACATTTAAAAATAATAAAAATAAGATAAAATAATAATAACAAAAAAAAATTAATGTTTAGCTTAGTTTTAAATCAAGATTATATATAGAGATAAAGTAATTGAAAAAAAAAAAATTACTATGAGGCATTTATGTATTGTCTTTACTAGTTGTTAATATGGTTTGAATAGAAAACAATATTAGTGATGTTGCATGATATATATTTCTTTATATCTTTAATCTACATGTAATATTGAAAGAAATATATATGTTAATAAGGAAAAATATTTGTAACATCCATCTCATTTTCCTTAGAATTAACTACATATTATCAATGATACACACTAAGCATAAATTATGCTATTTCACATGGGATTCCTAACTATTTGAACTCAGACAACTATGTTATCCATAAATATATCATTTCAATAGTCAATCTAGATTTGAGGAGGTGTCTGTTAAAATTAGTTTTCATTACAAATAATAGGAGAAAAGATTATCGAAAACTAGCGCAATGTGCATCAACAACATCAAGAAAGTCTTTGTTTTATCCTTGGAAATGTAAAATTGGTGAGAGATTGTCTTGTAACAACATCACGACAAGCCACACAAATTGAAACAACCTGTTAAGTTTTATGGTATGTGCTATGCTTGCAACAATTACTTCAATCTCTTGTTAGCCTAACAACAATTTCACTTTAGATTCCAATAGCAATTTGTTAGTAATTTTCAATTAAACATCATAAAAAATACGTACAGGAAGACAAGCCAAGACAATGAACAGTTTGGTTTAGGCTAATGTGAGGGAGAAACCCCACAGGGGGAAAACCCAACCAATCCTTTTTATGAATCAATATAAAATGTTCAATAGAGAGAGAAAATCCAATTTAGTAAAAGAGTCATACTCAAAATATTTACTTGCCAATGAAGTATACCAACCGATGAGATGAGTCCCAATCTAATCAAAGTGATTTCATCAGCATTTCTACAATAATAAGCAATAGTCAACATGCTCTAGCCATTATAATCAATGATGATTAAACAATAGCCAAATAACCTCCAATCATATTGTTCAAATGAGAAAGGAAATCAACCTCTTCAAATGGTTAAATTCATCCTAAAATATAGATCAAAACTTGGTGAACCAAAGTCAACATCCTACACTCTTCCTATGGTTAATCCTAGTCAACCTACCCTGCAAACCTTGAAATCTATGCTAGGATATAAAACCTCCCAAACAGAGTTTCTTCAAGTCAAAACATAGCAAAACAATCTCCTTATGTCCTCGTTCAATGCTACTCAAAGTCTTTTGTGAAAGGAAGTCAACACAAAATTTAAAGATGCCTAAGAAGGTCCTCACATCAGTGGAAAACAAGCAATTTTAGATGATGTAGGAACCAATAAAGAGAGGATAGATGATGCGATGATATGAGTTACCAAATGATGTAAAATGAATTCATATTTATATGGAACAACTTGGCATCAGAGGACATTTCTAATCATCATAGGCACAACTTAAAGAGGGGCACCTTGGGGTCGACTGTATTTTGGGGCAATTGTAAGTGTGCAAAAATTTTAATTTTGTAGGTGAAGGGAGTTTCCATCAAGGATAATCCAAATGTGAAAAGGGAAATGAAAGGAGGGGATTTTAGGATGGGTAATTAGCCCTTGTTTCATTATTTAATACCACATCTCAACTAGGGATTAATTCCAACTAACCATGTTCATCCACAACTTTGTCTTCATGTCTGTCATATACCATCTCTACAAATTTCCTCATCTTTGTTGAAGATTGATATTATAGATCAATACGAAAGGATCGAAAGAGGGTGGCTCAAAAGACATTCCACCCTCAGGAAAATGACTAAGCCAAGTCCTCATGTCCAAGGGACAAGAACATGTATCGTGTCTGATCCTTAGAGATCAAGTTGTTAAACATCATGCATCATAGTCATAGGCAATAAACTTATTTTATGCATCCATCGATAGTACTAATTAACACTAACCTATTTTCCCAATTCATTTTCCAAATGGCAGGTGCTTCCCAAGAGCCCCAGACTTCAAGGGTAGGATGTATGTTGGGGCATCCACAAGCTAAGGTGAACCACTCATCCTATTTTCATATAACTTACTCCAGAGGGGAAGGTGAACCACTCACCCTATCCTCAAATAGTGTAATTCACAAGGGAAGGTGAACCATCACTCTGTGCTCAAGCTTGTTGGGATATATACTCCACAGGGGAAGGTGAGCCACTCACACTATGCTCATATACCTCTAGGGAGTACCTAACGCCCCCAAGGAGCTCCCAAAGCTTAATGGCCAACTGAAGTGGGATCCTCATGAGAGTGTATTCGCATGACTCTAAACCTCTCTCTGAATATTAAGAACATGTATTTTCTTAAAGGATATGTGAGGATGTATGCAAATTGTTCATCTATCCTAATTTGATGGACCCTTATTGCTTCTCGTTGTACCATATCTCAGATAAAGTGGTACCTAATATCAATATGTTTATATCGGTTGTGGAACATGAAATTCTTTAAGAGATATATCCCAATTTTATTATTACAATAAATGATTGTGTTATATAGCACATGCTCAAAAATCTCACTTAAGAGCTTCTTCAACAAAATAGCTTCACAACATGCCATACTAGCTACAATATATTCAGCCTTTACAATGCTTAGTGAAAGAAAATTTTATTTTTAAATCATCCATGAAATTGTAATAGATCCAAAAGAAAAGCAACATCCACATGTTCTTTTTCAATCCACCACACTGGCAACCAAGTCTGTGTCAAAATATCCATGTAGCCTCAAAATCCCGAAAGTGTATCTTAGTCCATAGTTGATAGTTCCATGAAAATATCTTAGAAAATTCTTTCCACCAACCCAATATACCTTATGAGGCTCAACCATGAATTGAATCAAAGTATTTACAATGAACCATATGTCCAGTTTAGTGTTCACCAAGAACATCAGGCCCTGCACAAATTTTCTATATTCAAAATGATTTGCTAATTTTTACTAGAAACACTTCCACATAGATTCTTGGAATTTAGTTCCATTGAAGTAGAAAGATACTTGCATTCCACCTAGGAAGTAATGCATCAGTCCTACGTCCTTCATCTCAACTTCAAAAGTCAACTCCCTCTTGCATTGATAAATGAGAGAGGTTGCATGAGTTAGAAACATATTATTGACATACAAGACCAAAATGAGTGGCATGTCCTTTCCAACCTTGAAGTATAAGTTTGGAGAATCATAACTCCTTGCAAATCCTAGCTTCATAATATCGTTGTCAATCCTCTCATACAAAACCTAAGAGTTCTCTTTAAGCCATAGAGGGATTTTTTCAACATACATACATGTGTCCTTCTATCCTACTCTTCAAACACCTAAATTTGTCCCAAGTAGAGTCCCCCCTTAAGTGAGCCATGCAAAAATGTAGTCTTGACATTAATTTGATATAGGTTCCATCCTTGATTGGAAACAAGACAAATTATGGATAGAATAGTATTTTATTGAAAAAATGGTGTGAATATTTCATTAGAGTCAACTCCTTCATTTTTAAAGAAATCATGAGCCACAAACCTTGTCTTATATTTTTTATCACTTCCATCTGCTCCATGTTTAATTTTAGAGATCTATTTTAAAGTGGCCACAAAATTATCCTTGGGTCTAGGAACCACTTCTAATACATCAATCTTCATGATTGACTCATACCCATCACTCATTGCATCTTTCCATACTTGGCTCTATACAAATTCTTTGAAAGTCCAAGCTTTATCCTGAATGACAATACACACGGTAGTTAAGTATCCTTGATTTTTTTTAGGCTTCTTACTTTCTTGAAACATTCCTCTAGGGGAAAAATGTTTTTATGCATCTTAAAGAGTATCCCGGAGCCAAAGTGGTATTTTCCTTGAGGTAGAGAGATCACAAGGATGTTGATCAAGAGGATCCATCAAGACATCAACATCAGGCATAAGCTCATCCATTTGAGGTTCTTATTGTTTCTCAACAACTTCTCCCCACAAAAAATTCAGTAGAGATTAATCATAGATCGTAGCACAGGTGACTTCCATAATAGTTTGATTCTTTCTTTCAAGAACACTATTTTTCTCTGGAGTATATGGAATAGGTGTCTCCCTCTTAATGGCTACCTCTTTGAAAAACTAATTGAATTCATTTGATTCATATTCAGTTCCATTATAAATTAACATCATATTGATATTCATTCCAATTTGATTATCCACCAATGTTTTCATAGAACATAACCATTTGAAAAATTCATCATTCTTCTTCAAGAAATAAAACCATGTTTTGTAGGAGAATTAATCCACAAATATTGCATAGTATGAGTATCCTCCTAATGAAGTTACTCGCAAGGTATCATATAGGTCAGAATGGATTAATTGAATTATATTAGTTCTATTTTATTTCACTAGAAGGAAATGGTCACTTTTTATGTTTCCCAATTGCACAACCTTGACATAATCCTTCATGGTTCATATATAGTAACCATACCTCACTTTGTAATGTAAATGGGAAAATATCTAGTGCCATAGCTCACATTGAATAGAGGTATCACATGCCAATGCTCCAAAAATAATTACACCAACTTGATCAATACCATCGACTTTGAACCAAAGACTAAAACAGTAGGTGAAGTTCATATGCCATGCGCGTACCTTTCCGTCAATGAAAGATAGCTTAAAATCATTGTCTTGCATCATAGACATAGAAAAGAAATTCTTATTTAAATAGGGCACATACAAGACTCGATGAATATGTATGGTTTGACCATAGTTCAAGTCAAGAGCAACAATTCATATCCCTTTCACAGGGTAGATGGAATTATCTCAAAGAATAATATCTAGATTAGTCTTCCTCTCAACTAAATTTGAGAAAATTCCCTTATATCTAGTAAAATTCCTTAAGGCTCCACTATCAATTAACTAATGATCCAAAGTGTTGATAAAAGATGCAGTAGAGAAAGAAGAAAGGAGATCCTATTCATCTTTTTTTTTAGCAAGATTATTTTCATCATACCTAGCATTTCTTGTGCTCTTGGGAGGTCGATTATTTCCTTTTCGATACTGAGCATTCCTTTTTCCTTTTTTGTTAGACTTGTTGTTTATTTGACCATTATTATTATCCCTTGGAGGATTATTCTTCTTAGGACACTATCTAGTAGAGTGGCAAAGTTCTCTAATCACTATACGACCAACTTGAAGAGGGGCGGCTTGGGGCAGAATTGATTTTGGGGCAATTGTAAGTGTGAAAAAATTGTAATTTTCTAGGTGAAGGGAGTTTCCATCAAGGGGAATCCAAATTTCAAAAGGGCCATCAAAGGAGGGGCTTCTAGTATGTGAATTAGCCATAGTTTGACTCTTTAACACAACCCTTTGTCAATTCATTACCAAAATATGATAAATCAGTTATATTTTATGTCTAATTACAAGAAAAAACTACATAATAAGGATGAAATATAAAAGGGAAACATACTTTAGTCAATGATGGCTATTACAGTGAGAAGGAATCACTTTAAGAGTCAATTTTGTGTCCGAAGATCTATCCCCAACTTAAACATTTGCATGTTCTCATGCATACCCTTAAAACTTATTTCTAATATACTGTGAATGGAACCTTGAAAAAACAAATTCCCCTCATGTGTCTTTAGCTAGTACTTTGTACCCTTGAGAGACAAGCAATTCCACTTCCCAAAAATTATCATTAATCTAGTACAGGTGCTAATACTTGTAAATAGGGCAGAAAATAAGTGGAAATATAAACTGGAGTCCGTACCAAGTGGGCCCATTTTTCCTAATACATTATACATATTGAGGTATCTTAGAAAGTGCATGTTAAAAAATTTGAAATCTCTGGGGGCCTACTTTCCTTAATTCCCTCCCTACAATCCTCCCATATATCCCTACTTCCTTCTAATGCATTCAGTCTCAGCACACTAACACTACGAAGACAACATTTTGGAACCTTGTTCTTGAATTCCATCAAACTCCTTCTAGTGGCTAGGTATTTCCACATCCTATTATATTCCATTAAAACTATTTGAGTGGACCCTAACTCATGTCGAATAAGTACTTTCATAACCCACTCGTTTGTTGTTATAGTATCATAGGAATCCCTCTAACTGACTTGGTTCTACATAAATGACTTGAAGTTATTTAGTTGAACATCTCCAACATAGGATGTAATATTATAATTTATCGGTCCGAAATAAGCACGATCAAGTACATACAACTCACATAATAGATGTTTCTTTGAAAATTATTCCTTATAAAATGTTTCTAAGGAGGCTTGAAGTTGCCCTACTACATTTGTTAATTCCTCTTTAATTCTTGCTAATTAGAAGAATAAGATATTTTCTTGCATATATAGGGGGTAGGAAAGAGGAGGAGATCCACAAATCAATGATTCTCTGCAATCTCATACATCATCCCCTTCTCTTGTTGTAGTAACTTTACTTCTTCTTGCAATTCACCTACCCATAGTATTTCTTAATTCATTTCTGCCATAACTTTTTACTAAGTCCTCTTAAAATTGTAAGGAATATCCTTGTGTTTACTCAGAGAGATAACTTCACCTTTCATTGAGATTACAAAATCCTTCCATTTGTGTAGATCCTCAAAGAAAAAGTGTTGATCTCAATGGATATTCAGATCTAGATTGATTTGTACCCATGGTTATTACTGTAGCATACTCAACAACTCTCTGCAATATTTTTTCATTTAAATTCCCCCTTTATTGTGCTATCTCAATTGTTGGTTTTTTGGAGCAGTAGCATTGTTTATGGGTTATTGTGTGGTACCAATTCGGTTTATTTTAGTATACTTTATTTCAAGTACTAATTCTTGTGGAGTAGTAACATCATTAATAGGTTCTTGTGGAACAACAAACTAATTTTCTCCATCCTGCTCTGCATCATCTACTGATTCTTCTGTAATAGTACAACATGATTAACAGGTTCTTATGAAATAACGGTTTGAAATTCCACTTCCTATTCTTCCACCTAAACCCCAACTGAAATAGTGGATGTTCCCTCATGATCTTCATCCTTATGTATTTGTCTACAACCGATGCATATTTTTTAGTTGTTTTAGTAGGTGACATGATTTTTGTTGCCTTTGTTATGGTTTCTAACCCTATTTGTTTCTTAAATCGAAATTTTTATTTTAGTGTAGAAAGTTGTTTCTTCAATTTTTCAATTTCCTCTTTCAATTCATTTATTTGTTGAGTGAGAGCATGACTTTCATACTTAACAAGTGAAGGAATGGTTTCTTATTCCAATGTGGGTTCTTATTTATTTAATTCATTGGATTGTTCCTTTCATTCGTTTGATTCTTCTATAACAACATGCACTTCAGGAATGGAGGAAACTAATGGTGTAGCAGTTACTTTTTCTTCTTAGCAATTTTATCCCTCAATTTTTCTTCATCCACCTCTTCCTCAACGTCATTTACAAAGGTGTTTCTTTCTTAGGTACTTCTTCACATGTTTATTTGTTAGATAAATCTATTTAGGGTGCCTCTATTTCATGTATCTCTTCTTCAATAGGGAATTTAGTCCTGCTACATTTAGACTATCCATTGGATCCATCCAATGGTGCTTTAGTACAAGCGCTCTTGATAAAAACACCTAACTCAAAGACCCATCTGACAAGGCCCACAAAATGTAACTACCCTTACTTTTGGAATTTTTTCACCACTTTCCTCCTATTCTTCAACTTCAATATTTTTCTACTGAGGAGCTGGTAGATGTGATTCTACTAAAGATCTAGTCCATGTGATTCACATTGTTGCAAAACTTCAATTACAATAAATTTGATCAGTGCATGGTTATTTAAGCAAACTTTCAGATTCTTCACCATATGTAAAACTTCTTCCACATGTTTTAATGATGTTAACATATAATGTGGAATAAATATTAATTAGTTATTGTGTAAATGTGCTAGTAGAAGAAAGTGGTAGTTAAATACAACCATAAAGGCTCCATCATAGGTTATAAATTTATGAAGAAAATAACCATTGTCGTCCTAAGGATGAGAAAGGGATGTTTTTTTTATACCCTTTCCATTATTCCTTACCTCCTCTCCTTTTGGTAAGAATGTAGCTTTACTTATTAGGACTAACATTTTCCTACAAAATGAGTATCTTTTCTTCTCTGGCAGACTCATCACCCGAGAAATTATTTCTTTCGTAATAACAATCCTAACTCCTTTAACCTTTAGGACCTACTCATTCAAAGCCTATGAAACTCTAAATTTATTCATTAAATCCATGTAGCCTCTCAAAATAGTCCAACCAAACTATATTTTGGAATATCTATAAGGATTTCAGATGGTGTAAAACGGTGTCAACCAAATCAATTTCATGGTGGATTGTTCTGCCCCCCATGGTGGCTTTAGTAACTAGTACAAGGTTAACATGTGGTTTATCAAGATTCCTATTATAATATAGAGTATCAGTCTGCTATAATTGGTAATGTTCACCCTTTCAACAATTTTTGGTATTATGCCATAATTGACAGACATTGAGAACAATTTGTTGGCATTATGACACAAGTTTGGCAGTATGGCACAGGTGTTGTCCTTTATGGAAACTCACTCATATGGCAGATCATAGTTCAAGCTCTCAAAATAGAAGAAATCTACATATACGTAGGTTCATCTTAACCAAAGCGTGTATACACGCGGTATCACTAATGGAAAGTCGCATATGCATATACACGCACTTTCATGCACGAAAAAGTGTGTACAACTGAGAAACTTATGGTTGGTCCATGGTATTTAGTCTGACATATTTGAACCTATGGCTTTGGTCCTTGGTATTGCATCCAAAGTGTTGAACCCAGGTATGGGGTCCCTAGTATTGGTTCTCAATGTTTTTGGACCATGGTTTGAGAAAGGCCTAAGACTATAAAAGAGGAGGAGATCATTTGACAAAGGGCATTGACGAAATTATTTAATATCCAAAAAAGAAAGAGCAAAATCTAGCATACTCGTGATTAGTTAATGGTGTATAGTTGAATTTGAATCAAGGAGGAACCTGAGCGCAAGATGGATAAGTTTTATTGATGGGTCAAAAACTCAAGTCTTGAATAGTAGTATCTCTGTGTGTTTTTGATCTGTTATATTTGGTGCATGACTTGATCTATAAATCTAAAAATATGGGTATAACTGATGTCTAAATATTTGAAAGAATGAACTATCTTTTATAGATCTATACGCAGGTTCAGTGAAGCAAAGGCACATATACATGCTGGTTCTGTGAATGTAAATTGCGTATACGCAGGTTAGCCTTGATTCAGAACCATATGCACGTAGGTTGTACATAGTGAAGTAGCGTACATCCCTTGAAATATGTTTTATCTACTTTTACTTATTATTGTAGTGTTCTGGGTTCAGGATTGGTTCTGGTTACAGTTATAGTTTTCTGGGTATAGCATATAGAGAAGTAATTGTTTGATTGGGTTGTACAAAGAGATTGGTTGATGCATATATACTTGATGCTTGATTAATATTATTCATGGATCCAGTCTAAAAATTTATGAAACGTGGTCCCTAGAAGAAGAGAGAAGGTTGTAGCCTTCTGTAGGTCAACACCTATGTACTAGTATTTTAGCTAGATCAAGAGCTAAGGGGGTTGTAGCTCCCTTCTAGGAAAAGTTGGAGTATGAGGGACGGTTGTAGCCCTCTGCAGGTATTAGCCTGCGTACTGGTAAAGGACTGCATTAGTACAGAAACATTGTAAAAATAATTTTCTAATTAAAGAAAGATAGAGACGAATTACAGCAAGTGTTTTTCCCCCACATTGAGTTTCCACCTTATATCTTGTGTTCTTATGTGTGATTTCCTATTCTATTTTACTGTTCTTGGTTACTATTTATATGGTTTGATGTATAGATTAATGATCAACATCTAAAGAATAACTTAAATTACAAGTCTGTTGATATATGCTTGTTTCCTTAACTGAAGTTGTGTATATACGCGATATTTACTAAATAAAGTAGCGTATACAAATCTGACTATGAAAAATAATTGATCTGATAATACTGATTCACCCCCCCTCTCAGTATTATTTCCAACACAATTTAAGGTATTCATATTGAGTTTTAGGAGTAAGGGCAAGAGTAATGATGCCTTGTTACTATAAATTAATGGTCTCATCCGTAATTACTAAATTGGGATATATGTATGGTGTATCATACATTTGATGTGATCCACCTAAACCCCACCCTCAATTTAATGATAATAGTCATCCTTTGTGTGTGTGATAGGGGTCATGTCACCCTTAAATCCAAAAATGAAAGTAAATGACAAAAAGTGTACCTGTCATCAAATTAACATTATGTTAATCTAGAAAATATACAAGTGTAAACACTTGATCAACATTATGAAACATTTCATTCATGGTATATGTGTATTAGTGAATTCATCCTTTAAAATGATGCAGTGAGAGGCAAACTTATGTGTCAGCAAAATCAAGTGTATTAGCTCAGAATTAT
>APFE030920556.1:33800-78677 GCA_000404065.3 Pinus taeda | reverse complement strand
CTTATCATCCATGCCATCAATTTTAGCTTCTACGCCTTTCTTTAAACCATCCATCTTAGCTTCTACATCTTTCCTTAAACCATCCATCTTAGATTCTGTTCCTTTTTGTGCAAGTGACACTTTTTGCACTTGTTCTTGTAATTTTGATATATCATATAGCATTTCTTCTTCTTCTTCATGAGTCATGCTAGAGCTTCCAAGCTCCTTACTAGGTGTTTCCATTCTCTTTCCTCAGGGAATTAGTTGCCGATAATAATGCTCTATTATGCCCTTTGAATTCCTTCAAAATAAATTTTTAAACCAAGCTTAAGCAAAAATTTAAGAAAATCTACACACTTTTTTCACTTTGTAGGAGCTTGATATTGCCTTTGCTGTATCTTTGTACTTTCTGATCATCTAGTTTTGAATTTGTGATCTGTAGTAGCCCCTTGTGTCCTCTTTCCAATGCCACCAATCTGACCCAAATTTGTTTCTCCAAGGAAGAGTTATACGAAATATCCCACAGTGACTTGATTATAGACTAGTTCAGTAGAGCGAACTTGTACGACGTGCCACGAGTCACTGTTTCAACCTTTGGATCTGAAAAATGCATACAAGAAACTACAGTCCATCCTCTTTCTGCACCTTCTTATGAAATTTCAATCCGATCACCAGAGAGAAAGTTATGACGATTTTCCCCAGGTCACTGTTTCGAATGTAATTCAGGAGTCTGCAAAAAGACCAACTTCCGCAGATCATATCTCCGCAAATATCGTGTGAAAAGCTCTAAAATTCGGACCCAAGGTTCAGCGCGATTTCTTCTCAAATGGGTTTTTTTTTGCAACTTCTGAAACGTCACAGAAAAAAAGTTGTAGCGACAATGCCACGATGACCTGTTTGGAGCAGCGAAACCCTAGAATCCAAAGCTCTAATACCAAATGTTATGAAACCAGCTCAAGAAAAGATAGAAAAGATAGATCAACGCCTTAGAATTCAGCCACTTCGAGGGGGCAACCTAATTTACATTACATAAATGAACAATTCTTGGATGATTCAAATGAAAAAACCTCCTTTCTATATATAGGAGTCTAAGGAGTCACAATATAAACCAGTCGACCTAACAATAATAATATAAAGCCACAAAAATAACAATAAAGGGATTTTATGGGGCACAATATGGGGGCAATAGGGGCACAACAATATTAATAAGGGGTATAACTACAATAGTAATGGGGTAATCACTAGTATTATAGGGACCCAACAAAGCCATAAAGCTTCAAATTTGAATGGTCTTCTGTTAGATTTTCTGGGATTTTTCCATTGCAAGAAATGGGCCAATGGTCCGAGCTAGCGAAGGGTAGGATAGAGGCGCATATATCACCACCTAGATGAACAAAATTGTCTGCGATTAGAAATATATCCAACCGTGATGGCATTTGCTGTGAGCCGACTCTTTTATTGTTCCATGTGTAGGTGCCATTATCAAAAGGTAAGTCTATTAGACCATTGTGTTGAATATAATCTTTTAAGTTATTTCTTTCATTGTCCAGCTTTCTTCTACCTCCCAGTTTTTCCTCCAGCCATGTGATCATATTGAAGTCCCTCCCGTGATCCATAGTGGATAGATTCTTGGAGCATTAAGAATCTCCAATGTTTCTAACAGCCTGGTTTTTTTCATACCCTCCTCAGGGAAGTATACATTGGTTAAATGGCCATGTATGTTGGTGCCAATCAGGTGGAACATTGCTTGGATGAAATGATGTGAGGCATGGAAATTTGTTAAGGAGATATGTTGAGTGTTCCATGCTATGGCTAACCCTCTCGAGGCACCTGTTGCATCTACTATTACAGTTTGACATCCTGCCCAAGCTTTGGATAATATGGATGCTAATGTGTTGGTGCTACATTTTGTTTCCTACATGAATACTATGTATGGTTGTTCTTGCTGAATCATGTTCTTTAACATTATGTACTTCTCGGGACTTTTAATTCCTCTTACATTCCATGAGATGAGCTTCATGGTTGACTAGTAGGTAGAGATCAGTAGTATTTGGTCAACTTGGAGCACCTTCCAGACTCCACTAGCATTTCCCTAATTAATATGGTACATTGTAGATCTGTCTTTCTACCTCTTTTCTTCCCATCTTTGATGATATGTTTCCCATCCCATTTACCTCTTTGTTGTATGCCCAAAGTATTATGTTGATGCACTCTTGTGAGCACTACTTCCAAATTTTCCAGTTTTCTGTCCAGTATTGTGTCAAACTCTTTCCTTTTGCAGGCTTTCTCTAGACTAAAAATGTCTATATCTCTGAGATCAAAGCTTTCTGGTTCTTCTTCCATTAAACTTTGCTAACTTCCTCCCTCCAGATGGGTTATTGGCTGAGAAGGTTCTGTCGGTGTATCATCAATGTCCATAATTTTGTCAGACTAGAGGGATTTGCTATGAACAAGTTTGGTGTTGAGTTGCGAGTCTGAGGCATGCTTATCAGAGGTATTAACATTCAATGGATGACTAGTTTTATTGTGGATAGGTGTGGGGGATAGATTGGTGGATGGAACAAAGGTTGGCTTTGTTGTCACAGGGGTATCTGATTCAGGATTTTCTATATTTGTCAAAATATCAAAGCTGTTACTAGAGGATGGCATATATGATGATGGGATAGTATTTTTTGGTGCTATGGGAGGTTTTTTGGTATGCCTTTTTCTACTCGCTACCTTGGTTAATCCTTCTATATCAGACTTACCTCCATTTCCTATGGGTTTAGGAGGCATGTTTAAGGGACAGTCACGAAAAAGGTGTCCATGGGCATGGCATCTTCTGCATCGGAAGGGTAAATGTTCATGGTCAAGGGGTTGAATCCCTTCAAAGTCATCGTGCAGTAGAGTTATCGAGTCCGGGAGCGCTTGGCCCAGCTTCATGTAAATGCAAATCCATGCGTAGGATGTGTATCTTCGAAGCTTTGTTTCCTCCGCTACCTTTAGGAACTCGCCCCATCCATTTCCAATGGCTGTTAGTGAGTCTTCATCCCAATATTCCAGTTGAAGTGAGTACATGTGGATCCAGATTGGAACCCATCTAAAATCTTCCTTATCTAGGTTGAATCTTTCGACCCAGTCACGGAGATAAAGACCTGCTGCATTGAAGAAATAGGGTCCTCCATCTAGAACTCGATTTTGGTCTTCAACACAGTTGAAGATGGCTGTGAAGAAGCCTTTAGGGCCTAGCTCTAGAGTTACATGACCTTTGGGCTTCCATTTTGAGGTAATCCACCCTTGCAGAGCTTTTTCAGTTGGCCAATAACCTATGAATTTTCCAATCAGGGCATGATCTCTCATGTATTGTATTTGCGCATTGATCCTCTGACTAGGCAGCTCGATCTTGGGTCATTCTGTGGTAATGGGCTTGCATGTGGATGATGATGCTTTCTTTGGTTTTTCAGATGTTGCCTGTTTATCCTCCTTCTCGCATTCTAGATCTTCTTGTCCGTTCTTCTCCTGCTACTGCGCAGGCCGTACCTCTAGCATCTCTGCATGCTCAGTTCTGCTTTCAGTTGGGTTTTCATGATTGTAATCTTTGGGGGGAGGCGCTGATGCCTCCCCCATCGGAATGCTAATTGTTCTTTGCTTCCAGAAGCACAGAGCCTATCCTAGCGATAGTTCTATTTGGGCCTGAGAGGTTGCTAACTCTGACTCTGCACCATGTAAGGGTTTGTCAGAAACCCTAGTCCACCATTTTCCTTCAGCTCTAGAGCTTTCCTCCCATAATTAATTAACTTTAATTAAATTGTAATTTTCCTAATTTGGACTTAAGAAAGAAGTTATAAATCACTTACTCCACCAAGCAAGCACCTAAATATCCAATCAACCATCTCCTACATGCTAAGACAACATGCTCATGTAGAATACCTTTCGAAGCTACTAAGAACTTCAATAATATGGAATTCGTGGACAACAATGAACTAGTCCATATTACAACATACTCTCAAGAAATAACTCAATAATATAATTCACTCTTTTTTTATGCAATCATATTTCACTATTGTGCATTATAGGTAACTTGTTCTTTTATTTATAGAGTGATGTCAAAGTGCTAGTTTGTATTTACCATTGTAACCTTTTTTATTTTATATCTAGCATGTAATAATTAGCTCCTAATCCTCTTTATATTAGGGTGGCTTACACACTTGTTCCTTATTGAATATTCTTTAAGGCATCTTATCACATATTAGACACTAGTCCATCTAATCATATATTGAGGTGTTTGTTGAAGTGAACCATATTATGCATTATAATGATTTATTGTCGCATGTTTACTTCACATAGGTAGGGATATACCCTTTGGATTTAGGAAGATAGCCTAAAGTGAATGAGAAAATGTACTAAGGTGACAATGGTGCATTTCCCAAGTGTTCTTACCCCTATAACACCATGATTTGGACTTTCATAAGGATGCTAATTTAAGCGGTAATAACTTCCACCTAGACGTTAAGCAAGTCTTCCCCAAGGAAGGCCCTAATGTGGCCACCATTTCCCAAGTGAACATGTTCTACATGAATTAGAATGTCAAACTAAGTATCCTACTATGGGAATCTAAATGATTTCCTTCAACATTTTCCCCATGACCTTTCAACATAGGAATTTCTTATTTCCCCATGAGTCAAGTGTACCTAGAAGGATATCTAGTGCCTCCTTCCAACTTGACATGTATAGTTTCTATAAGTATTCCATGAAACCATGTTCCCTCCCTTTATCCAATTGGACATGAAACTCCCCACTCCTCTTGTCCAAGTGCTTATGCATTGTGACCCAACATGTGATCAACTCATGCCCCATGTGATCAATAGTAATGAGCCATTCTTGTACTTGTTCTTCCTTCTCACAAAGGATGATTTCATGGTTCATTTCCTTCTCCAGGGCTTAGCCTCACCTTCAAGGCCACTCCCTTAATAATTTATTTTGTAATAATTGACATGTGTCTTTTCACCCAAGTAGGGAAAGCGTTGTGTATACCACAAGCTTAAAAATCATGCAACTACCAGGTGTTAACCTCTCAAGGAGAATTTTGAGAGATTATATCAATGCAATCTTTCTTTTCCCAAAAAAGTAGTATTATCCTCAATATTTAAGATAAATCCTAAGGTGTGGTGTTATACCATAAGGTTGACATCCACTGTGTGGAAAGGTATTGCAAATTTTGTTCCAAAGAATGCACAATCTTGTCCCCAATGAAAAACTAGATCATTTTGTTCCATTATTTCTTCTTCAATTGGGATTTTCCCCCTTTGTATTTGTTGATTCATCTCTACCATCTCTCCAATAAAAGATGATGTTTGTCTCTCATTGGTTTTTCACTAGTATGGTATGTGATGTGTGTACTATTATATTCTTTTCTTATGGTGTGTTTTCTCTCATGCTTCAATTTGTTGGCCTTCACTTTTATAGAATTCCATGTTTCCTTTGTTATAGGCTTGTCTATGTTGGTCTCCTAGGTTCCTTAGGGCATTGTTGTGTTCTTTCCTTATTTCTTTCTATTTTCATATAGTTTAGCTTCATCTCTACCCTATCATGAAGGCATTCCCTTTATATATTTGTATTTGTTTCATGTAGTTCCTTATGTTTCTTCTTGGGCATTTCCTATTTTATTCTACCCCACTTTAGGTATATCATTTTTGTCTTCAATATATGACACTTAAGGCATATGCCCACTTTTCGCTTGATGTTTTACTTTTTTTGCATGTTCGTATGTGTATCTAGAAGTCGTATATCCAATGGTGGATGTGGATACCATTATCTTCCCCTATTGCATGTGCAAGATCCCCTGTAGTGTTTATTGCATGTCTAAGAAATGAATGATGTACTTCACCCTTTCACTCTATGGTATGTGTAGGAATTGTAGGTGTCACACCCTTGACCAGTTTATTCTCATTCACAGTTTCATTGCTTTCTATTAGTGACTAGACTTGGTATCTCTATTAGTTTCGATGCTAACGATTATAAGTAATTAGAATATTTTGTGTCTTTCATAGTCTAGTTTATGATTTCATTGTCAATAGTGAAACTTATCATGCTTTTATATTTTGTTGATTTCATAATTTATTTATCTTTCACCATCACTGACTAATATATTGTCTTGTTGTAGTTAGGCAATATGCTAGTTCTAGATCCATTAACTTTTTGGTGGCCAACATTGTCATGTGTATATAATGTCATGTTTTTAGTGGCTAGAAATTGATGTCTTTTATTTATAGCCTTTCTTTCATGCTTTCAATATCTAACAAAGAATTAATGTTGGTAATATCCCCTTAGACTCTTGCCTAAGCCTAGATGTATGAATATGATTTTCCCATATGATATTGAGTGCCCAAATAAGGTCCACTTTAGTGATTTTTTGGGTCAAAATTTGGTCATGTTTATTTGTTGTGGGTTCATGATCCAAAATGGATCTTGGATAAACCTCTAAGTCTAAAAGGCTTCATATAAGAGGTAAAAGGTGCTAAAGGACACAAATCCTTTGTAAATATGATTCGGATAAAGAAAAGGGTCAAATGCGGAGTTTTATATAAATATCGCATCTGAAAAGGTTCAAAGGGAGGACTTAAGCAAAGGCAGAAGGACTCCCCAATAGCGATCTCCAATATATCACATCGGAGGAAGGAATTCATGTGATCTCGGAACCCGGGCAAAGAGACTTGTGATAGCGATAAAGCGGGAACAGCAATTGGCATCGACAATATATATAATAAATATATATATATATATATATATATAATATATATAATATATATATATATATATAATAATATAAATATATTATATATATATATATCGCATCGGAACCATACAGCGAACGTCGCACAAACCTTGGGCCGTTGGACATTGTGATATGCGATATGCAATGCGCCGATAGCATGATCGGCGATCGGTGATTGGGATCAAAACCATATAAAGGGTCATTGACATATGCCTATTGCAATTGCGATATGCGATCGAGGCACGGACCCGATGAGGTTTATAAATGTGACTGCATATAATTTGAAATCCAGATTTGCGGATTTTCTTTGTATTTCTGTGTATTTGGGTTTCTTGGTCTTACGCCTATGCGATTGTGATATTGCAACCAAAGGCAGACCTGATGGGATTATAAGCGCGATTTCATATAATTTGAGATCCAGCTTAAAGACTCATGATGTGTTTTCGTGAGTTTTCCTGTGTATTGCCATTACGTGTTCGAATTCAGGATTTCTGTAGGAGGAAGGCAAAACGATTGGGTTGTCCCGTGTTGCCATTCCTTTCAATTGGAAAATGGATTCTTTGATCAAACGATCGGTCTTCCATGCTTTTGGGAGGTGAAAAAAAATGTGTTATAAAAACACAGAGAGCACAAATAGCGGAGATTCGCAGAGGCTAAGAGATAACACAGAGAGCACAATTGAGAAGGGGTTGCTTGGAGGTCAAGTGAAACTAGAAGCTCGTGAAAGCCAAGAAGCCACCAGAGATTGGGGTGATGGCAAAGGGGTGATTTTCCAAAGAGCTGAGCATAGCAGAGTTGCAGAGCACAGAAGGCCAGAGAGTCGTAGATTCACAGAGTGCCACTAGAGGTTGGGAGGACAGCGAAAGAGCCACCAGAGGTTGGAGGCTTGACAGAGCTAGATCTAAGAGCCAGAGCCGAGAGCCAAAGCCGAAAGCTGAGAGTCAAGAGCCAAGAGCCAGAGCCAGAGCCAAGAGCCAGAGCCAGGAGCCAGAGCTGAGATCTAGAGCCGAGAGCCAAGAGCCGAGAGCAAAGATCCTAGAGCCAAAGCCGAGAGCCAAGAGCCAAGAGCAAATATCCTAGAGCCAAAGCCGAGAGCCAGAGTCGAGAGCCAAGAGCCGAGAGCCAAAGTTGAGAGCCAAGAGCCAAGAGTCGAGAGTTGAGAGCCAAGAGCCAGAGAGGAAAATAGCCAGGGATAAAGATGGCATTCTAAGCCCATTGGTTCAGTTGGAACCCTATGGAGTTGAGTCAAAGACTTGTAAAAGAATTCAAGCCATAATCCTAAAGAGCCTAGTCGAGTTGACTAGAGCTCACGGAGATGTAGCCCAAGAGGTTTGGGTGAACTCCTAATTAAACTTGTTGCCTTACGTGTTTTTTTATGTTCTACATTGTTTACTGTTATGTGTGTGTAAATATCAGTAAATCAAATGAACTTAAGGCATTTGGTCAATTAAAGGCAAATAAAAAGCATACACCTATTTCCAGTTCTTTTAATTCTGCATTTATTAATCATAAGCATAGATCTTGGAAATTGTTTAAGCTTTGGAGTGGGAGACGTTCTTGTAAGCTGACAAGAAGCCTTTAGTGCCCCCATTTCAAATCAGGTGGTATCGGAGCATCAAGTTGATTAACCCCACCTTCAAAGAAGGTGATATCAGAGTTAAGTTATACTAGAGCAGGTTGTATCATGATGCAAGTGGTATTAGTTCAAAATGCTTGATTGACAGAGCAATCTATTTGCTTGCTTAACTCAAAAGGTGTTTAAACAGTCTAGGATTAATTGGTTGATTGTTGTAAACTATCTGTCGTTTGAGTTTGCAAAGGTGAAGAGAAAGCTATTGATAGCTAAGTCCAAGAGAGGGCAAGAAGGAAGAAGGGCAGAAGGCATTCTTCTTACCCCAAAGGATCTCAAAGGAATCCTTGAAGCACAAGAGGTTTGTTGTAAAAGGTTGCTTTAATAAGCTCTTTGTTAATCTTGTTTGAAGTTCTTTTGTTCATTCTGATTATGACAACTTCTACAAGTGAGTCATCAAATTCTTCCTTCATCACAAGATTCTTTGATGAAGACATGAAGCAAGACTTGTTCATCATAATGGATATAGTGAGAGAAATGTATGAATATGAAAGGAAGAGCATCATACTTAGAGATCAGTTGAATTCCATGAAGGAAGAGAAGCAGTTTCTTTCTGACAAATTGCAGGAAATGGAGAAACAACTTCATATTGCAAATATGAACCTGGAAAGGATGCATGAGTTGGAGACACAACCCTTTGTTTCCAAAGAAGCCTTAGTCAAGTATCATCATGAAGAAGAGGTAAACCATTCTTTTTTGTCTTCAAAATCCTATAAGAATGTTTATATTGGCTCTTTTGAAAAACATACCAGAGGCATAGGTTCCAAGTTAATGTCCAAAATGGGCTATGAAGGAAAAGGCTTGGGAAAACATGCACAGGGTATTGTTGAGCCAATAATAGTTGAGGAAAGGCCTAAGTATTTGGGTCTTGGCTATGGACAAGCTTATGGAGAAAGTTCCAAAGCTGCCATGAAGGCCATTGAAACAGTTCGAAGGAGTTTCATTTCAGGTCTTCTACCTCAAGAGTGTAAAGATTGTATTCTTATGGAATGTAATAGCTTGAAACATCATTTTCAGGAAGAAGGTGTTCATAAGCATACACTTGAACCAGAGAGTTGTGGAAACTCTAAAACCATTAAAGAGGTTGATGGTGTTCCAAAAGGAGCTACTTCTTCATTCAATTCACCTCCTCATGAAGGTAATAAAGGTGAAAGAGACAGGTATAGATCTAGTTCTAATCATATTCCTTTTGATTATGTTCAGCATTGTAAATTCCCATATAAGTATGGGAAAAGAATTGCATGTTCCTTTTGTGGTTTGAATAACCATAATGTTTCTAGAAGTTGGAAGGGAATGCCCACATACAAGAAAATTTTAAAGGAAAAGAAGCAAGAAGCCAAAGTTCCACTAGACAAGGAAAATCATGCTATCAAGAAGATGCACATGCATTTCACTTACTACCATAAGCAAGGACACATTGCTGAAAAGTGTTGGACTCTGAATCCAACAATGCCTCCACGAAATTTGAAGAAGGTGGAAAGAGAAAATGGCAGGAATGGAAAGAAAGATTCCATAAATGATGTGTTTCAAGATGATTCACATGTTGTTGTTGATGTGCAGATAAAGGAAAGACCTTTGAAATGGATTGGTAAGAAATATTTAGAATTCTTATCCAATTAAGAGTGCATGTCTATTGATATAATGCATCTATTTGCATTTCTTTGTTAATGGAATGCAAGTTGCAGGGTTTTACCAAGAAGGTGAATGGAAAAGTTGAGTATGCAGACTCACTTTATTGCTACAACAATATGTTCATTTCAGCTTTGAAAGTACAGTATACTTAAGCGAAAATTGAAGGATGAAATGCATGCATAAGCTTGATATGCATGAACACAGGGATGTTGATGATTTCCTTGTATTTGAACAGGTATGTGTGATTAACTTGAATGGTTGATTACTTTGTTGTAAACAAGCATGTCATGCAATATTTACTTGGAAAAAGTTGGATTGGTCTCCAAGATGGAGATAATGATGAAGTGTTTCGTCTTTAAAAAAAAGAATCCTACAGTTCTTTTCCTACATGCCTGACTTGAAGGATCAATTGTTTTAAAGGCATGTTCTGTTGGCTTTTTATCTAGTCAATCATTTGTATGCAGATGTAAAGATGTGGAGGTATTCACAAGATGTGAAATCTGTTTCTTTTGATGAAGCAAGAGTTTAGGCCATCTAGTTTTGTTTGTAATTTTGTTGTTCTTGACAAGATGTCAATAGAAAAATTTTGTAACAGGTACAAATGTGAAGTTTTATGAAGAAGGTATAACTTCACATTTGTTTGAGCCACCTTGGATCAATGATCAAGGAAGAGAAGTTCAAACTACCTTCCGTAACCTTCTCAGCGGGACTTCTGCATGAATTCAAGGAGGAAAACAGTTCTTCCCAAGAGGACAAGCACATCCAAGAAGGAAAGT
Organism: Pinus taeda; assembly: GCA_000404065.3. Taxonomy (NCBI): domain Eukaryota; kingdom Viridiplantae; phylum Streptophyta; class Pinopsida; order Pinales; family Pinaceae; genus Pinus; species Pinus taeda. The sequence goes on along the minus strand of APFE030920556.1, from coordinate 67,906 downwards.
GTTTAAAGACTTTGGTTCGGAGGCACTAGCCATGCAAGCAAGTGTATGGAGGCTGAACGAAGAGTGTGATTTACTCTCATTTACTATTCAGATCAGTATATTAGTCTTTTGGAGTCCAAAAGCTTTTTAGTGGGAAGGCATGATCCAAAATGGATCTTGGATAAACCTCTAAGTCTAAAAGACTTCATATAAGAGGTAAAAGGTGCTAAAGGGCACAAATCCTTTGTAAATCTGAGTCAAATAAAAAAAAGGGTCAAAGGCGGAGTTTTATATAAATATCACATCGGAAAAGGTTCAAAGGGAGGACTTAAGCAAAGGCGGAAGGACTCCCCAATAGCGATCTCCGATATATCGCATCGGAGAAAGGCCTTCATGTGATATCGGAACCCAAGCAGAGCGACTCGTGAAAGTGATAAAGCAGGATGGTGATCGGCATCAGCGAGATATATATATGTGTGTGTGTGTGTGTGTGTGTGTGTGTGGACGTCATACAAACCTCGGGCCATTAGACATTGCGATATGCGATGCGCCGATAGTGCGATCAGCAATCGGCGATCGAGATCGCAACCATATAATGGGCCATTGACATATGCATATTGCGATTGCAATATGTGATCGAGGCACGGACCCGATGAGGTTTATAAATGCAACTGCATTTAATTTGAAATCTCGATTTGCAGATTTTCTTTGTATTTTTGTGTATTAGGTTTCTTGGCATTACACCTGTGCGATTGCGATATTGCGACCAAAGGCAGACCCGATGGGATTATAAGCACGATTTCGTATAATTTGAGATCCAACTTAAAGAATCACGATGTGTTTTCGTGAGTTTTCCTGTGTATTGCAATTACGTGTTCGAATTCGGAATTTCTGCAGGAGGAAGGCAAAACGATTAGGTTACCACATGTTGTCATTCCTTTCAATTGGAATATGGATTCTTTGATCAAATGATCGGTCTTCCATGCTATTGGGAGGCGAAAACAAATGTGTTATAAAAACACAGAGAACACAATTAGCGGAGATTCGCAGAGGCCGAGAGATAACACAGAGAGCACAATTGAGAAGGGGTTGCTTGGAGGTCGAGCAAAAACAGAAGCTCATGAAAGCTGAGAAGCCACTAGAAATTGGGGCGATGGCAAAGGGGTGATTTCCCAGAGAGCTCAGCACAGTAGAGTTGTAGAGCGCAGAAGGCCAGAGAGTCGTAGATTCGCAGAGTGCCACCAGAGATTGGGAGGATAGCGAAAGAGCCACCAAAGGTTGGAGGCTTGAAAAAGTCAGAGCCAAGAGCCAAAGCCAAGAGCTAGACCCGAGAGCTAGAGCTGAGAGCCAGAGCAGAGAGCCAAGATCGGAGATCCAGAGCCGAGAGCTAGAGCCGAGAGCCAAGAGCCAAGAGTCGAGAGCCAGAGCTGAGAGCCAATAGCTAAGAGCCAAGAGCCGAGAGCCGAGAGCTAGAGAGCCAAATAGCCAAGGATAAAGATGGCATTCTAATCCCATTGGTTTAGTTGGAACCCTATGGAGTTGAGTTAAAGACTTGTAAAAGAATTCAAGCCATAATCCCAAAGAGCTTAGTCAAGTTGACTAGAGCTCACGGAAACGTAACCCAAGAGGTTTGGGTGAACTCCTAATTAAACTTGTTGACTTATGTGTTTTTTTATGCATTGCAGTGTTTACTGTTATGTGTGTGTAAATATCAGTAAAGCAAATTAACTTAAGGCATTTGGTCAGTTAAAGGCAAACAAAAAGCATACACCTATTTCCAGTTCTTTTAATTCCGCATTTATCAATCATAAGCATAGATCTTGGAAATTGTTTAAGCTTTGGAGTGGGAGAGGTTCTTGTAAGCTGAGAAGAAGCCTTTAATGCCCGCATTTTAGATCATGTGGTATCGAAGCATCAGGTTGATTAACCCCACCTTCAAAGAAGGTGATATCAGAGTTAAGTTATGCTAGAGCGGGTTGTATCATGATGCAAGTGGTATCAGATTGGAATGGTTGATTGACAGAGAAATCTATTTGCTTGCTTAACTCGAAAGGTGTTTAAACAGTCGAGGATTGATTGGTTGATTGTTGTAAACTAACTATCGTTTGAGTTTGCAGAGGTGAAGGGAAAGCTACTGATAGCTAAGTCCAGCAGAGGAAAAGAAGGAAGAAGGGCTGAAGGCATTCTTCTTACCCCAAAGGACCTCAAAGCAATCCTTGAAGCACAAGAGGTTTGTTGCAAAATGTTGCTTGAATAAGCTCTTTGTTAATCTTGTTTGAAGTTCTTTTGTTCATTCTGATAATGACAACTTCTACAAGTGAGTCCTAAAATTCTTCCTTCATCACAACATTCTTTGATGAAGACATGAAGCAAGACTTGTTCATCATGATGGATATGGTGAGAGAAATGTATGAGGATGGAAGGAAGAGCATCATATTTAGAGAGCAGTTGAATTCCATGAAGAAAGAGAAGCAGTTGCTTTCTCACAAATTGCAAGAAATTGAGAGACAACTTCATATTGCAAATATGAACCTGGAAAGGATGCATGAGTTGGAGACACAACTCTTTGTTGCCAAAGAAGCCTTAGCCAAGTATCAGCCTAAATAAGAGGTAAAGAATTCTTGTTTGTCTTCAAAATCCTCTAAGAATGTTTATATTGGATCTTTTGAAAAACATACCAGAGGCATAGGTTCCCAGTTAATGTCCAAAATGGGCTATGAAGGAAAAGGCTTGGGCAAACATGCACAGGGTATCGTTGAGCCAATAATAGTTGAGGAAAGGCCTAAATATTTGGGTCTTGGCTATGGAAAAGCTTATGGAGAAAGTTCCAAAGCTGCCATGAAGGCCATTGAAACAGTTCCAAGAAGGAATTTCATTTCAGGTCTTCTACCTCAAGAGTGTAAAGATTGTATTCTTGGGGAATGCAATAGCTTGAAACGTCATTTTCAGGAAGAAGGTGTTCATAAGCATACACTTGAACCAGGGAGTTGTGGAAACTTTGAAACCATTAAAGAGGTTGATGGTGTTCCAAAGGGAGCTACTTCTTCATTCAATTCACCTCCTCATGAAGGTAATAAAGGTGAAAGAGAAGGGTATAAATCTGGTTCTAATCATATCCCTTTTGATTATGTTCAGCATCGTAAATTTCCATATAAGTATGGGAAAAGAATTGCATGTTCCTTTTGTGGTTTGAATAACCATAATGTTTCTATATGTTGGAAGGGAATGCCCACATACAAAATTTTAAAGGAAAAGAAGCAAGAAGCCAAAGGTCCACTGGATAAGACAAATCATGTTGTCAAGAAGATGCACATGCATTGCATTTACTGCCATAAGCAAGGACACATTGCTGAAAAGTGTTGGACTCTGAATCCAACAATGCTTCCATGAAATTTGAAGAAGGTGGAAAGAGAAAATGGCAGGAATGGAAAGAAAGATTCCATAAATGATGTGTTTCAAGATGATTCACATGTTGTTGTTGATGTGTAGACAAAGGAAGGACCTTTAAAATTGATTGGTAAGAAATGGTTAGAATTCTTATCCAATTAAGATTGCATGTCTATTGATATAATGCATTTATTTGCATTTCTTGGTTAATGGAATGCAAGTTGCAGGGTTTTACCAAGAAGGTGAATGGAAAAGTTGAGTATGCAGACTCACTTAATTGCTACAGTATTATGTTCATTTCAGCTTCGAAAGTACAGTGTACTTAAGCGAAAGTTGAAGGATGAAAAATTATATTTCATTTCAGCTTCGAAAGTACAATGCACTTAAGCGAAAATTGAAGGATGAAATGCATGCATAAGCCTGATATGCATGAACACAGGGATGTTGATGATTTCCTTGTATTTGAATAGGCATGTGTGATTAACTTGAAGGGTTGATTACTTTGTTTAAACGTGCATGTCATGCAATATTGACTTGGAAAAAGTTGATTTGGTCTCCAAGATGGAGATAATGATGAAGTGTTTCATCTTTGAAAAAAATAATTCTACAATTCTTTTCCTACATGCTTGACTTGAAGGGTCAATTGTTATAAAGGCATCATCTGTTAGCTTGTTATCTAGTCAATCATTTGTATGCAGATGTAAAGACATGGACGTATTCACAAGATGTGAAATTTGTTTTTTTGATGAAGCAAGAGTTTAGGCCATCCAGTTTTGTCTGTAATTCTGTTGTTCTTGACAAGATGTCAATAGAACATTTTTGTAACAGGTACAAATGAAATTTTTTGTGAAGAAGGTGTAACTTCATATTTGTTTGAGCCACCTTGGATCAATGGTCAAGGAAGAGAAGTTCAAACTACTTTATGTAGCCTTCTCAGCAGGAATTTTGCATGAAGTCAAGGAGGAAAATAGTTCTTCCGAGGAGGAAAAGCACATCCAGGAAGGAAAGTGTTTAAAGACTTTGGTTTGGAGGCACTAGCCATTTAGGCAAGTGTATGGAAGCTGAAAGAATAGGGTGATGTACTCTCATTTACTATTTAGATCAGTATATCAGTCTTTTGGATTCCAAAAGCTTTTTAGTGGGAAGGCGTGATCCAAAATGGATCTTGGATAAACCTCTAAGTCTAAAAGACTTCATATAAGAGGTAAAAGGCGCTAAAGGGCACAAATCCTTTGTAAATCCAAGTCGGATAAAGAAAAGGTTCAAAGGTGGATTTTTATATAAATATCGCATCGAAAAAGGTTCAAAGGGAGGACTTAAGCAAAGGCAGAAGGACTCCCCGATAGCGATCTCTGATATATTGCATTGGAGGAAGGCCTTCATGTGATATTGGAACATGGGCAGAGCGATTCGCGATAGCGATAAAGCAGGATCGGTGATCGGCATCAACAATATATATAATATATTATATATATATATATATATATATATATATATATAATATATATAAATATATATATATATATATATCGCATCGGAACCATACAGCGAACGTCACACAGACCTCGAGCCGTTGGACATTGCGATATGTGATATGCGATGCGCCGATAGCGCGATCGACGATCGAGATCACAACCATATAAAGGGTCGTTGACATATGCCTCTTGTGATTGCGATATGCGATTGAGGCACAGACTTGATGAGGTTTATAAATGCAATTGCATATAATTTGAAATCCAGATTTGCGTATTTTCTTTGTATTTCTGTATATTTGGGTTTCTTGGCCTTACGCCTGTGCGATTGCGATATTGCGACCAAAGGCGGACCTGATGGGATTATAAGCGTGATTTCATCTAATTTGAGATCTGGCTTAAAGACTCATGATGTGTTTTCATGAGTTTTCCTGTGTATTGCCATTACGTGTTCCAATTCGGGATTTCTGTAGGTGGAAGGCAAAATGATTGGGTTACCCCATGTTGTCGTTCCTTTAAATTGGAAAACAGATTCTTTAATCAAATGATCGGTCTTCCATGCTTTTGGGAGGCGAAAACAAATGTGTTATAGAAACACAGAAAACACAATTAGTGGAGATTCGCAGAGGCCGAGAGATAACACGGAGAGCACAATTGAGAAGGGGTCGCTTGGAGGTCGAGTGAAACTAGAAGCTCGTGGAAGCCGAGAAGCCACCAGAGGTTGGGGCGATGGCAAAGGGGTAATTTCCCAGAGAGCTGAGCGCAACAGAGTTGTAGAGTGCAGAAGGCCAGAGAGTCGTAGATTCGCAGAGTGCCACCAAAGGTTGGGAGGACAGCGAAAGAGCCACTAGAGGTTGGAGGCTTAACAGAGCCAGAGCCAAGAGCCGAGAGACAAAGCTGAGAGTCGAGAGCCAAGAGCCAAGAGCTAGAGCCGAGAGCCAAGAGCCGAGAGCCAGAGCTGAGAACCAGAGCCAAGAGCCGAGAGCCGAGAGCCAAGAGCCGAGAGCCAGAGCCGAGAACCAGAGCCAAGAGCCGAGAGCCAAGAGTTGAGAGCCAGAGAGCCAAATAGTCAAGGATAAAGATGGCATTATAATCCCATTGATTCAATTGGAACCCTATGGAGTTGAGTCAAAGACTTGTAAAAGAATTCAAGCCATAATCCCAAAGAGCCTAGTCGAGTTGACTAGAGCTCACGGAGACGTAGCCCAAGAGGTTTGGGTGAACTCTTAATTAAACTTGTTGTCTTATGGGTTTCTTTATGTGTTGCATTGTTTATTGTTATGTGTGTGTAAATATCAGTGAAGCAAATGAACTTAAGGCATTTGGTCAGTTAAAGGCAAACAAAAAGCATACACCTATTTCCAGTTCTTTTAATTCCGCATTTATCAATCATAAGCATAGATCTTGGAAATTGTTTAAGCTTTGGAGTGAGAGAGGTTCTTGTAAGCTGACAAGAAGCCTTTAGTGCCCCCATTTCAGATCAGTTCATTAGTTGGATATTATCTTCCTTGGCTTTGGTCAACCTTGTCATGTGTGCTTGATTTGGTCCACCTTGGTTAGTGATATCAATTCCCATTGTCCATATCATTGTTATGGGTGCATAATAGGTTTGGTGAGGTCAATATTATCTTCTTATTTCCCATTTCAAACATCACATGCCATCCACTAGTTGTATTATTGAACCATGTATGTCTCGTAGAGGCCAAAAAGCTTAAAATCAACAAAAAGGCCATGGATTTATTTGAGATCAATATATTTCTTAGTTTGACTTATGGATGAGTAATTAACCCTCCATATTTTCCTTGATGTTTATTTGCCACACTTTGTATGCCCATGTGGATTTACTTTGTTTATAAGTAGCCCTTTTTTCATTAGTTTAAGGTCATGAAAGAGTTTCAACATTTTGTGCTCAAATCTAACAACAAAACAACGAGATTTTAACTAAGATCAAAATGACCCTTTACTTAAGCACCTAGATTACCTGAATTTACAATGTTCATCAAATCCCTTGTAGTGATAACTTGCCATCAGTATTGTGCTTACCCCTTTGCCTGGATTCTTCTTATTTCACCTATAGTTATAGCTTATATCTAAGGTTCTCCCTTGTGGTTCTCTTGAATCTTATCATTCCCCCTTTCAAAGAGGGTTATCAATGTAATATTGTAAGGAGAATGCCTCACTGTTAAAGGTCAACTTTATCTACCAATTGGTGGCATTGTTTCTTACATTTACTTAATAGATTAGGTGTTATTTATGTAGATATTGAATTTTTGTGGAACTATTTTAAGGAAGAAGCAAGTAGATTAGTGTTGGATGACTTCGTGAATTCAACTTCTTTGTTGAAATTTGGTACCGGAGGACAGATGGTTCCCTAAGGCTTTGATCTTTGGCCTAGGGAAAACTGTCCAAAAGAATTTAATTTTTCTTCTAAAGTGACTTTATAATTTTTATAAAGTCAAATCTAATTTAAAAGTGACTTTAAGTGATAAAATTACTAAAGTCTAATTTTAAAGTGACTTTAATAAAGTCAATGTAAAATTAGAAAGGAAAAGTGACTTTGGACATAAATGACTAAGTGGGTCTTTATTAAAGTGCGGTGAATTAAAAAATAGAAAGTGAGATTTAAATGAGCATTTAATCTCAGTCCTAGATCTCAATATATTTTAGCCATTGGATTCAGGGATTCCCTAAAAGTCACTTAGGGTTAGATTAAAGGAGGGAAAGGAGGAAAAGGTCATTCATTCTTTCATGAACAGATTGAGAGAAGGAGAGCAAGAGAGCAAGGGAGATTTCTAGACAAGGAGGAGAAAGAGGGAGTAGCTTGGCACACATTCCAAGGCAGCATTTCAGCAAGTCCGTACAGCTGAGTTAGCACACAGTGAAAGGCAGATATTGGGCACGATTTTCTAGAAAGGTCGTACATTAGTTTTGGTTCAGATTCCAAGGAGGCTGTACAGCAAGTGCACAGAAATCGAGGAGCAGAAATCCATACAGCAAGTGGCTGTACCTTGGCATGCTTTTCTAGGCAGAAATCCATACAGCTATACTGCTATTTTTTGCACAGAAATCGAAGAAAACCGTACAGCAACATTTATGGCAGCTTGCACGCTTTTCTAGTCAATCTGTACAGTAGCATTTAAGGCTAAAATTTGGGCACAAAAATCGAGGAGGCCGTACAGCATTTATTGTTGTTCTATTTTGTTGTTTGCAAGTTTTTCCAGTTCACTGTGAGGCACGGAAAACGAGATAAGTTGTAAAAGTTTGCTTGCTGATTTTTTGCTGAATATTTCTCTCACTGTAAAAAGCATTTTCCAGAAATAAGAAGGAGCTTTCGAACTGGTTTTCCCTAAGAGTTGTAGGGGGTTTTTCCACGGTCACTTTGACCAAAAATCACTGTGTTTAAATGCGTTGAACGGCTGTTTGTATGTACTGATATTTATTTCTGCATTTTCCAGCATTCTGTAATATTTCCAGAATTTGTGTTTTCAGCAAAATTTATTTTCCAGTTGTTGAATGTATGGATATGGGAAAGGGCATTTAACTGTTTTGGATAAATAAGGTGAAACTGAAAACTGAGGTGGAAAATGAGAAATTTTTACATTCTTCATCAACCTTTCTCTTCTATTCAAAAATATGCATTCATCTTCCCATTTTTCTTTTAATATTTCATTTATTTCTAACTAAAATTAATTTTCCTTTTTATACATTAAAATCTTACCGGCCAAAAAAACTCTTAAAACTTAATTAAAACATATTCTAAAATCAATTAAAATAATAAACAAATATTAATTCATATTTTATATAATTAACCCAAAAAAAACATTCTTCATTTTACCTTATACCTTACCTTTCTCCTTGTACATTACCTTTGATTTTCCTCTTATTTATTAATTCATATTTTAATAAATAAATAAGTAAAAACAAAAAAACTAACTTTCATTCTTCATTTTACCTTTCGCTTTTAAGTGTAAATTGCCTTTGATTTTCCTCTCTTCTTCTTTTATTTTTATATAATAGACAATGTTTCACTCTAATCATTACTCTATATAAATTTGATTAGAAAAACAAAAGGAAAAACCGGAGATAGATAAACCAATTAAAAATGCATTGCAAAACACCATGTAAAACCTTTGGTGACAGGTATTATGCCTTACAACTATTAAGATATTCGGCCCTACAACCAAAATTATCATAAATTAAAATATAAGATAGTACTCATTCAGTAACAAACATAATAAATTACACCCAAGATTATCATAAATTAAAATATAAGATGGTACTCATTCAGTAACAATCATAATAAATTACAACCAAGATTATCATAAATTAAAATATAAGATAGTACTCATTCAGAAACAAACATAATAAATTACTCCCTCAAATGGAGTGTTAAGAGTGTCTTTAGCAACAAAACTTAATTAATTATTCCAAATGGAGAACTTGAAAAATTATGTAGACGAAGCAATTGATAAGTTAGAAAGCCAAGGAAAAGAGCATCATGGACCACTTGCTTAAACCTGGAAAGGAATCCCTTAGACCTAATCCCTTAGACCTTTGTGGGGATGCAGAGGACAATATAATAATATCATGTTCTTTGGTGGGATGTCCTAATCATTGAAAAACGTGTGAAAGGGACAGTGCAACAATTATTGTTGTATGTCAATGACCTTAGAAGACTTGTAAAGGCCAAATCCCTGATGTAAATCTCCAAAAGACGTTTATCTTTAATAAATTTGGGTATAGTCCATGAATTACCTTGGGAATCACTTCTTCTAAAGGTGAATAAACAAGCAAGTTCAAAGTCAGTGATATTGTAAAATCAATTAATTGTCAAGTTGATAGGCCTGACCAAGAAGACCTAACCCCATTTATTCCATTGCCATAATGGTAAGTTTTGTCTTCATTGAAGAAGACATGAGAATGCTACATGAAGGAATCCTAAAATATTTCAGGAGGAATCCTAAAATATCTCAGGGGAACCATTTACTATGCTAGTTGTAAAATAGCTAGTCAATATCTTTAAAATATCTCAGGAAGATTCCTAAAATATCTCAGGGTAACAATTCACTATGCTGGTTGTAAAATATCTGGTCAATATTTTTAAATTTAAATACATGTATGTATTATGTATTTTAGAAATAAAAAAATAATTTATAATATTAATTTTTTTTTTAATTAATAAATTTGATGAATATCATTTATTTTATTTATTTTCACTAAATATAATTTGGATAATATTAATTACTCTATAATTTAATTTATTATAAATTTATTTTAAATTAAAAATCACATATAAATTTATTTATTTTTTGAATAATTAAGAAGTTTTGCAAATGAATCCCTAACAAGTTGAAAGCAACATATCCCAAATTAAAAGGAAAGGCAAAGGAAGGCTTAACTCATTTGAAAAAGAAGGCTTAATTCATTTGCCTTTGCTAGCTAAGGCAACAACTAAATGGTGCTAAGATTATTAGACGAACATGTAAATGGTGGTAAGATTATTAAGATCATTATGCTAAAATGATTAGGATAACCAAGTAAATGGTGTTAAGATTAAAAAAAATAGTATTTTTGTTGTTTTTTATTTTGTGTAATTTAATTGTTATTTGTCTTAGTTAGATAAGGCAACCACTAAATGGTGCTAAAATTATTAGGCAAACATGTAAATGGTGGTAAGATCATTATGCTAAGATGATTATATAACCAAGTAAATGGTGTTAAGAAAAATAGTATTTTGTTGTTTTTTATTTTGTGTAATTTAATTGTTATTCAAAATTGAAATAGTCATAGTTTGAAAAGGGCATTTATTCTATTAAAACTATCAAATTTGAGAAATATTTTCATTTTTTTGAAAAAAATCAATTACAACCAGTTTAGATCTATCTTAACTCCAGATTTAAAAATTCAATTACAACCAACTTAGATTTGTGGTAAGATCATTATGCTAAAATGATTAGGATATCCAAGTAAATGGTGTTAAGATGAAAAAATTAATGGTATTTTTGTTGCTTTTTTATTTTGTGTAATTTAATTGTTATTCAAAATTGAAATAGTCATAGTTTGAAAAGGGGATCTATTCTATTAAAACTATCAGATTTTAGAAATATCTTTACATTTTTGAAAAAAAAATCAATTATAACCAGCTTAGATCTATCTTAATTCCGGATCTAAAAATTCAATTACCACCAACTTAGATCTATCTTAACTCCGGATCTAAAAAGTCAATTACAACCAACTTAGATTTACCAAACGCTCATAGGGATCAAATAATCTAATGGGATGCAAACCTCTTTTAGAGTGAAAAAAGATTTCAGACCTCCTCAGTGCTTGGTAGATCCTTCTCACTTAAGATGGATCTAGGTTGGTTTAATCCCCCTTTAAATAAGTTATATTCCTGATAAATACCATAGGTGAATACCATGAAGTTATTTTATTTTATTTATTTTTATTACGTTTATTTTGACTCAGTAAAAATGTTTTCATGTTATTAATTTTATTTTTTATAATTATTTAGATTTAATTTTTATGTAATTAACCCAAGTAAAAGTTTATATTTTTCATATTAATAATTTTAACTTTTTTATTATTTATAAATTTTAATTTTTATGTAATTTGAAAACATTAAATGTTTAACAAAACAAGACTTGAACATCTCTTCTATTTTTTAAGTTTTTAATTTATTAAAATTATTCCAATAACCATTCTACATGGATAAAATAGCTTCACACATCATTTCCAATTATAATCATCAAGAAAACAAACAACAATAACAACGAACAAAATAACATGAATCCACTCTAACTAATCAACTAATCAATTAAAAATTCCATTATAATATTTAAAACCATTTATTAAAAAAATTCATTATAAAAAAAAAAATTTATTTAAAAAAACTACTCTCATAAAAATAAAATAAAATATTTAAAAAAATAAAATAAACTTAAATTAAATTACCAAATAAAATACCTCATACAACCACAGCAAACTTACCCTTACCCTTACCCTTACCCTGGCCAATATCCCAACCAAAATCTACTACTTGAACTCACCATCTAAATATACTCTGAACTGATCTAATGCTAACCAATCGAAAATAAATCTTTAAAAAAACACAAAAACAGGAAGGGGACTTCAGAATTGAAACTAACAATACCAAAATAAAAACAATGTTCCAATGAAAATATTTCATACTATAATTGTAATAACAATATTAATTATTAATAACAATATTAATTATAACAATATTACTAATGCCTTAGAGTATGTTCTAAAACCATGAAATATTTCATATTATAATGGTAATAATAATAATGTCACTAATAGGTTGGAGTATGCTCTGAAATTCTCTGTTTTTGTTTGATTAAGAATTTGTTTTCCTTGGGCTTAAGAAAACAGGTTAACAGTCCAAAACACAGAGACATGTGGCAGGAGCAAAAGTCTGCCCCTTACAGACCACCAGTGAGTTGGTTTATGTTCTGAAACTGTCTGCTTTTGTTTGGTTAAGAGCTTGTTTTCCTCGGACTTAAGAAAACAGGTTAACCAGCAGCATGTGGCAGAGTGAAAGTCTACCCCCTTACAAACCACCAGCGAGTTGGTCCAAAACACAGAGACAATGTAATATTTCATACTATAATGGTAATAACAATGTCACTAATGTGCCTGGAGTATGTTCTGAAACTGTTTGCTTCTGTTTGGTTAAGAGTTTGTTTTCCTCGGACTTAAGAAAACAGGTTAACAGTTCAAAACACAAAGGCATGTGGCAAGAGTGAAAGTCTGCCCCCTTATAGACCACCAGTGAGTTGGTTTATGTTCTGAAACTGTGTGCTTCTGTTTGGTTAAGAGCTTGTTTTCTTCGGACTTAAGAAAACAAGGTAACGGTCCAAAACATAGAGGCAATGTGGCAGGAGTGAAACTCTGCCCCCTTACAGACCACCAGTGAGTTGGTCCAAAAACACAGAGGCATATGGCGGACATGAAAGTCTGCCCCCTTACAGACCACCAGCAAATTGTTCGAGGTGGCGTGGTTGGGTTATTCAAGATGGCGTGGTTTTGTGATGAGTCAGAATTGGTCCAAAACACAGAGGCATATGGCAGGCATGAAAGTCTGCCCCCTTACAGACCACTAGCAAATTATTCAAGGTAGCGTGGTTGGGTTATTCCAGATGAGCGTGGTTTTGTGATGAGTCACCCTGCATTCGCTGATAACAGCCAGAGATGGCTATCCTCACTGCTGGTTTGACAGCTGAATTGTGATAGGTTTTCCCACCCCTAAAAAAACAACAATATCACAGATGGCTATCCTCACTGCTAGTTTGACAAATGAATTGTGATAGGTTTTCCCACTCTTACAAAACAATTATGTCACTAAGGTACAAAATAGAGGTCATGTGTCATAGAAAAAACTACATTTTTTCCTTTTAGTAAATGGCATAACTTTTCTCATTTAAATTCAATGAAAATTTATTTTTAATATTAAATAAAATAATTATTTTAATATTAAATAAAAAAACGTCCATTAATATCAATGTAGTTCAAAAAAAAGTGTTGTTGCACCCATGGTTGCACAGCAGTACTGGGGGTGTTCATGTATCTCTGTTGCACTATTAGCTCTGTGCTTGATATGTATATATGCATATGTGATGATGAATGCTAGCAGTTTGTAATATATTTTACACTTCATTCTATAACCAATTACAACACCTCCAACACCTCCTTTCCCGGTTAGAATGTATAGATCTGTCATTCTTGAAAATTGTTGTACATATATTACTATCTTCCAAATCGAGCGAAAATAGATATACAGAAGCAGATTCACTAAGATTCAGTACCTACTAAATACAGACAGTTTGAACAACATTTCTGGTAAATTTTTACAGAACAGTTAGTAACAACAACCCGCCCATTTTTCCAGTGTTCTGAGCTTGAGAGACTTCTTTAGCACTTCAAAGTCCCCTCCTGAGCTTGAGGGGCTTCTTTAATATGCAACAGATGTAATCATTTCAGCCAAAAACTAGTTAAGAATTGGTTGGGTTGGTGATGCCATTCTGCTTTAACTAAGGCACCAGCTGTCCCCACATGAACCATAAAAATTAGAAAAACAGAAAAGAAAAAGTAAATATTTCTACCATTGGCCTCTGGGGGCTTGCTGCTGTTGCTGACCACTGCTATTTCCACCACTGCTATTTGGGGCGGTCATATTGTAAGCCCCCATAATGTGGCCGTGGTGGCCATAGACCATTCCACCTGGCGGTTGCCCATAGGCAGCCTGCTGCATATGTGGCAGAGACTGCGACTGTACCCTATTATAACCGCCGGGGTTCAAACCACTGTAGGCATTAGCATTAGGGTTTTCAATTGAGGAGCCATTAATGGCGTTGTTACCTTCCTTGGAAGGAGTCGGGTCTCCTTGTTTGGCCATAGAGACCTTCTCGCCCTCCATTTCTCTGTACTTGTGGAGATAGATCTTGAGGGGCTCAACATAGTCCTCAAACCCCAGGGTTGTCATCGCCCACAGCAGATCGTCGCCGTTGATCGTCTTTCTCTTTTCCCGTTGGCACTTGTCGGAGGCCTCGCCGGTGATGAAACTGATAAACTCAGAGACGCACTCCTGCACAGTTTCTTTGGCGTCCTTCGAAACCTTGCCATTGGCGGGCAGGGCCTTCTTCATTATGCGCCCCACGTTGGCTATGGGCAGGAACCGATCCTGCTCTTTCACAGAGAAATCGCTGCCGCCCATGTGACCGCCGCCGGATTCGTTCTCCGACCGGGGGCTGCTATCCGGGCTGCCATAGTTCTCTGCCATTCAAAGACAAAGGGGGATAAGGATTTTTAGGGTTTTCAGGCCTTCGAATCGCTATAACCTCCGATGGACTGAACCGTTTTCGGATCTGAGAACGTATTCTGGGACCCAATTAAGGGAATTACTGAAAACAATACTTCCCGCAGTCCGCCGCAATGTGTATGGCGCTCGAATGGCCTCGGCCAGGAATCATTCCCCGCCTCCCTGCAAAATCTATCCGTAAAAACTTTCGCACCTTATCTAAATCCAACGGCGCCGAAGGTGCGCTGCCAGAACTGCATTGGCCGTGGGGCGTATTAATAATCCGAGCTTTAGCACTGGTCAGACTAATAAAAGAAAGGCTTGAGCTTTTTTTATTTCGGACAGATGGTTCGATCTGGGCCGTCCGATTGGACACGTTGAGGAGTTTCGATCGTCAGATTATTCAAAAGTGGGCTGCATCCCCACCGCTTGATGATATTGTGTTCGCTTCCTGGCCACGCAGAACAGCTGACACGTATCTTTTTAAGTGGTGGCCTCGCAACTGACACATGGCATGCATCTAGATCTGTGCCATGGGTGGGACTTTCTGTAGCGTTGGATCTATCACGAGATGGGGACTTCGAAAAGTGGGTGGGAGCACTCTCAAAGTGAGAAAATTGTTTGGTGGGCTCTCGTGAAATTAATTATTTGATGGTTGAAATTTGAGGGGCTAGGGGTGGGGTTGGAGGCGTTGGTGGGGTGCATTTCCTTCATTAAGTTTTTTGCTTTGTGGTTGGTTGGTTGCATTTGTCAACACCGACCATGACCTCTTATCCCTATTCACAAGCACTTTGCAAAAAATTATCTACAATGACTCATATCCTCTCCACAAAGATTGACAAAGAAGTATTCTGCAAAAAAAAATTATCTACAATGACTCATATCCTCTCCACATAGATTGACAAAGAAGTATTCACATGTATATAAGATTGATTCATATCCTCTTCACATGGATTGACAATGAAGTATCCACATGTATATTGGTTTGATGGATATTTCTTAATCGCTAAGTGTCTTTTTTTGAGATGATAATCTTACACATAAAGTCTCGAAAGTGACAAGCTCTAAATTAAGCATTGAAATGTTCCCTTGCAAGCCTTGGGTTTGGTATTCAATCCCCCTTGTTTGTGATGATTGCTCAATGGAATCTCATATTAATAAGCTCAAAACTAAACTTTGGTTTTTATATTAAAAATCTCAGCCCACGGGGCTTTGGATTGACAGTGAATGGGTGCATTGTTAAGGCACTCCTTGTGATAGGTCGCTGGTTCAAATCCCCTGTGGGTGCTTACCTAACAAAAAAAAAAAAGTTCTCAAAATTAAGCAATGGAGTGCAAAAGCGCATTTGATTGTCATTGTCTTCTCTTTGGAATAATAATCCATTCAAGCATCTATAGCAATAAACTCCAAACTAAGCATTGGAGCACTCGTTGTTATAAACTTTAGGTTTGATACTATGTGTCTCCTCTCTAGAATGATAGTCCATTGAGTCTCCATAGCGACAAGATCCAACTAAGCGTGGGAGTACTCACAGCGACAATACACATGGTTGATTCTCAGTTTCTCCTCTCTCAAATGATAGTTTATTGAGTCCTAAGAGTGATAAGCTCGAAACTCAGTGTTGGAGTGCTCATTGTTGCAAGACCTAGGTTTAGTACTTGATCTCTCCTCTTTAGGATTATACTATAGCAGTTTCTAAATTTGCAAGCTCCAAACTCCAAATTAAGCATTGGAGTGCTTACCATTATGAGACCTAGGTTTTGCACTTTGCCTCTCGTGTTTGGTTTGACAGTCTAGTCAAGTTTTCAAAGAAACAAGCTCCAAATGAAACATTGGAGTACTAAGTGTTACAAGATTCAAGGTAAATACTTAATCTCTCCTTGGGTTGTTAGTCTATTAGAGTCCTCATAATGTCAAGCTCCAAGCTAAGCATTGGAGCACTCATTATTACAAGACCTAGGGTTGATACTCAATTTCTCTTCTTTAAGATGGTACATCTTGAGTCTATAGAACAAGAAGCTCCAAACTAAGCTCATTGCAACAAGATGAAAGGTTAATGCTTGATCTCTCCTCTCTTGGGTTGTAGTCCAAAGAAATATCTAGAGCCATATGCCCTAAACTACACATTGGAGCCATTATAGCTCAAGACTAGTGTTCAATAATTAGTCTCTCTATCTAGGATGATATTTTGGTAGAGTCTCCAAAGCAACAAGCCCTAAACTAAGCATTGCATTTCTTATTGATGTAAGACACGTGTTCAATACTTGATCTCTCCTCTTTGGAATAATAGTCTCACTTTAGAGTGATAAGCTTCAAATGAAGCATTGGTTCATTGATTACTACAAGATCTATGGTTGGTACTTGGTCACATGTCCCTAGGATGATACTCTTATGGAGTCTATAGTCAATCCTACATCGACAAGATCCAAGTTTAGTGTTTGGCCTCTCCTCTTTGGGATGAAAGTCTCTCTAAGTCTCGAGAACAAGAAGCTCCAAAAGAGCATCGAAGGGCTTATTATTGTTAGACCTAGGGTTAGTCCTCTTTGGTACAACAACCTAGTTGAGTCAAAATGCTAAGCTCCAAATAAAATATTAGAGTGCTCCCTCTACAAGTCCTAAGTTTGGTACTCAATCTCTCCTTTATGTGATGACCATCTAGCCAAGTCTCCATAGTAACAAGCTCCAAACTAACCATTGGAGTGTTCATTGATACAAGACTTAGGTACAATACTTGGTCTCTCCTCTCTATGATTGTAGTCCATGGGAATGTGATCTAGTGGCAAGTATAAAGGTGATTAAAGTTACTGCAAAACAACATGTTCAAAACCCTTCAAATAGATCATCATTGGAAGACAACTCTCAAATTGCACACAATAAATGAGTATTGTTTCTCTTGATATTATTGATACATACCACTTGATTGTAGCTAATATGTGAGAGTTCAAGTCATCTAGCATGATATCACCATTTGTATTGTGTTGTCTCATAGAGCACCATCACATGTATGTTAATGTTGCCAAATTGTCGGTGCAATTGACATGATGTTCTTGGTCAACATACTTGAACAAGCATGTAGTTCCTTGACTTCATTTAATTGCATGTGAACCAACTCTACATGGCATGTGTGATTAGTGGAAATTAATTGTATTTATTGAATTATTGCATGTCTTGTAACACCCAATTTGTATAAGCATACAATAATCCATGTTAGAATATTAAGGGGTGAGACTCAAGGACTAAAGTATGCAATTTCTCTTACTAAAAAGTTGTTTTCCCATGGAAAAATATGTATATTAATGAGTTTTAAATATACATGTTTCAGTGCCATGTGAAACTTACAATATCTATTAACACTTTGTTTAGTTGTTACCTTCTATCCTCTATCCTATCTACCTATACATCTCTCCACAATTTACAAAAATCAAAAAACACAAACATTTACCCATCCATACATGCCTCCATCATGGCTCTATTCTACTATACCTCTTTCCATACTTTACCAAAAGCATATGAAACACAAGCAAATGCCTCACCATTGCATACAACCATCATGACTTCATTATGATATTATTCTAGTGGAAACATAAATTAAAATTGAAATTTCATCGCTTCGGTCTCATCCCCATCTATGATTTCATGGAGACCCAAGGCATCGATAGGGATCATACTAACAAGTTGCCAAAGCATTCCCAAAGCATTAAATACTTGGTTTTGTCCTTGGATTTTGTTTTGTTGTTTAATATTGTGAATGGTCTATTTAACACTATGATTATTTTACTCTTACTCAACTAAGTAGCACATTGTTCACCATTCAACTTAATTCACTTAGTTAATTTCATGCTTCACTGTAAAAGTATACCTGTCTTTCTAATACACATGTGCACATGAATATCCAGTTGCCAATCTCTTTCCATTTTTAATTGAAGACTTCCAAGACTCTAATGTCTTTTACTTGTGCATATGAATTCTTAATGATAATACTAGATTGGATTGTTTCTTAAGGTATCCCCACCATGTTTTAATAATGTATTCTAATAATATATCCGCAACTTTGATGAGCCCTGGTCGGTGATGGCACGTAGGGAGGACCTACAGGAAATCATGCCCCAGGTGGAATAGGATAAATCCTTAGTTGAAGCAAGTCCCTGATCGGGGTGTTCTCATGGTAATCAGACTCCAGTAAAGGCATAATCAGAATGTGGTTCTCTCTCGGCATTGGATTTCTAGCTGAAGTCATAATTGATATGCAGGTATTAAGTATGGTTAATGGGGGTGGTGGCCATGTTTGGAATTTCAAATTTTTTTTGCCCGTCAAATGAAAATTTCATGACGTTAAATCACCTTTCATAATAATAAACTAAACTAGTAGCATTGGATCTTCCCGCATTTAACTCTTCTATGTAATAATCAAGAAATAATTTTATGTTTGTTCATAAAGCTTCAAAGTAGAATTATATAGCTTTCACATAGATGTTAGTGAGCAGTGTACAACATCCTCGGTGTGAGCTTGTTCATCCAAGCCTCCAATGTGAGTATAATACTAATCATCTTATACTGTATGATGTTGAAAATATGGTGAAATTACTAGCATTTATTCATGCTTAACACAACATTCTATAAACCAAATTACCAAAGTTGTGCTTATAATTCACATAGATATATCCATCTCTAACAGAAACAAATGGCTGAAATATCAACAGGTGATCCCCAATCTAGACAATCTTCAAGTCGTAGAAAACTTGAAAAACTTGAAAACAAATATGGACAGTGTGGACTTTTAGTTAACCATTCAACTATAAATTTTCACCATTAAAGCAAGAGGATTGAACAATTACAATCGTTCTCGTAAATTTATCTTTGGGTTGACAATTGGATTATCCCAAATGATGCTAGAACATTATTTTAGGATTTTTTTT
Source organism: Pinus taeda (assembly GCA_000404065.3). Classification (NCBI taxonomy): domain Eukaryota; kingdom Viridiplantae; phylum Streptophyta; class Pinopsida; order Pinales; family Pinaceae; genus Pinus; species Pinus taeda. Next base: position 48,332 of record APFE030920556.1, on the reverse strand, counting down.
ACACAGATCAAGACTAGAGTTCAATTCATAAACGGTTCAATTCATAAATTCTTTTCATGCATGTACAACCCAGATTGAAGCGATTTTCCTCGTAAACTCTGAAACAAGGAAGAGAAAATTATAATCACTAATCTTTTTCATTCTTCTAAAAAGGCTCAGAAAATTCTAAATACAGACTTTTTCATTCTTTTAAAAAGGCTCACAAAATTCAAATCACGCACATTTTTCATTCTGTAATATTTTATGTAGTTTTACCATTAACAACGCATCTGCAACAATGTATAGAGGAAAAAATGTTCAAACATTTGTCAACCCGAAAACATTATTTTTAACATATTCTCGTCTATAGGTATATACATACCCGGAAACATTATTTTTAACATATTCTGATAATCACACACATTTTTCATTCTTCTCTAATGTTTTATGTAATCACGCACATATTCTGGTAATCACGCACGTTTTTCATTCTTCTATAATATTTTATGTAATCAAGCACATTTTTCATTATTTTGTAATATTTTATGTAGTTTTACCGTTTAGCGACACATCTGCAACAATGTACAAAGGACAAAATGTTCAAACATTTGTCAACCCGGAAACATTATTTTTAACATATTCTGGTCTATACGTATATTATATATGAAAATTTTCAATCTCCCCTTCTTACAATTTCCAGATCCAAAAAAATAGGATCAGTTTGACTAAAATTGAAAAGAAATATTTGTTTTTCATTTTTTTTAACTCAAGTAAATAAAAATAAAAATACACATTGACACTAGTTAGTTTTCAAACTAGTTTTATTATAATTTCCAGATTCAAAAAAATAAGATGTCTCACTAAAAATAGAAAACAAATATTTGGTTTTCTATTTTTTTTAAAACTTAATTAAATAAAAATAAAAATACAACACAACAGTTAGTTTTCAATCAATCATTGCGGATTTTAGTAGATTATTTATTGTTGTGCACCTCACTACCATACTCAAACACCTCTAGCATTATAGAAGTCAACAAACAAAATAAAGAAATTTAAAAATACCCTGCATCATTGTACATGGGTAAAAATAGTGGAATTGTAGTCTATCATATTTATAGTCCAAATTTATAGTGAGACTATTTAAATAATGAAAACCATGCAAATGTAGTATAAATAAAACATTTAGTGGAATTTTTCCAAACTATAGTATATTTCATTGAAATTCAAACTTGTTAGAGAAAATACAAAAAGGTTTTTAATAATAGATCGTAATTATACTTCATTTAAAGTCAATCTTTTTAGAGAAACTACAAAAAACTTTTCAATAGAGATATCTTAACATAACTTAGAAGAAATTTCAAAGCTCAAGAATCCTTCTTGACTTTGTATCCGTCCATACCTCATATACTGCATGCCAATCAACATTAGATGATTCAGGTCCATTCAAAGATATTCTCATTAAAGCATCCAGTGTATCCAACCCTAGCCTTGATTTTATGATGTCCTTGATGATGTTTTGCTTAGAAAATCCCCTTTCACAATCTATTGTACTTGCAGGAATAGTGAGCACGGTTTGCCATAATTTCATCATATTAGGATAAGTTTTGTGCCATTGTTTTGTGTTACGAAAGATTTTCCATGCTTCTTTCATAGAAAAACCCTCACAAGGCAGATTTAATGAATCAACAAAAGGGTGAAACTCTATTTTACAAGTTTTAACATCAAATAAAGCTACAAATCCAACATAACTTGATATGGTATGTTGCAAATGTTGAAAAAGCTTTAAAAGCCAACGTTCTGAATTTTTCTCACGATTATGACGCTCTTCTGGATAATAGCAAGGGCTGAACAATTTTACTGCATTAAAAAGATAAAGGTTTGGAAATCTTTCATTTAAAGAGTCTATGAGAGTCTCTATATAACCTTCTGTGAGTTGCTGACAACTCTCTTGTGTACCTTCAATACAAGGTTTCATAGATTGTTTCCTTTCTTCATTGCATTCAATATCCATGGCTGAGATAGAGATGTATCGTAATTCATGTCTATGTACCAATGTCCCTTCATCTTTAATATCACTGTATCCATTTTGAGAATCACTTAAAAATTTTGAAAGATAAATTGTGTCTTATGCAAATTTCTCTTTTCTCAAAAACCATCTAGATAATGTGCTTATAGTTACTTCAAAAGTCAACCCAATAGTTGTAATGCCTACATTTTCTTCTTGAAAAGTCATATTCAACTTGTTCAATTCCCCTAGAACATGAGCAAGCATATGTAAACAATATTGGATAGAATATATCCATGCCTTATCATACCATGATGAAGTTTTTTTTTCATTTTTCCACAAAGTTAAAATTGTTTCCATAAGCTTCACAAACATTATAATAACTTCCCCTCTGGATAACCATCTCACTGAATGTATTTGTAGAACATCAAGAACATCAATTTGCATGACTCTAAGTAAATCATTAAGTTCATTATTTCTTTTTGGGGAGTTTTGAACCCATGAATACACTTTGTTTGCAATTTTTTCAACATGCAATAACTCAGGTATTTTCTTAGAAGCATTTGTTGCTGCTAAAGACTCACGATGAGCCACACAATGAACAATAATAAGGTTTGGATTTTTCTTTTTAAAAAATGAAACAAGACCATTTTCATGTCCAATCATTGTTGAAGCTCCATATGTAGAAACAACTATCAAATCTTTATATTGAAGGCCTCTAACATTTATTAATTGATTGACACTATCATATATTGTTTTCCCTTTTCCATCCACTACATCATTAAGCTTCATAAATTGTGAGATAGGTGGTCCAAGACTCTTTGAGTCTAAATATGTTGCATAAACAACAAGGTGTTGCTCTAAGGTTCAATCAGTGCTTTCATCAACCATTAATGAGAAGAAATGGCTTTCCATCATATTTTTTATCTGAATCAGTTCAAGATGTTTTGATATGCAATATATAAAATCATTTGTAGACTTACGATTTGTGTATGAGAGTACTCTTGAGACTTTGGCATATATGGAGTTTTTGCATTCATTAGAAATTTGCAAAGTTTCTCATACTTTGAAAGAGATAAATATTCTTGACAGATGAAATATGTTACTTTCATTGTAGAAATCACTCTTTCCTTATTGGCATCTTCAAGCTGTCTAATATGATCTGGAAATGGTTTCATCTTTCCCTCTAGAGAATTTATTCATCTTGCCTTTGCATCTTTATGCACCAATGACTTTTCATGAGTAACAAGAGCATCATGTTGTAATGTTGTGCAACCATTACCTAAACTCCATGGTCCATTCATCTTATACTTCTCACAATAACTACACTTCGTAGCTATTTTATAATCAAACCTCACATAATTCAACCAAAGAAACTTATCTAACCATTCCATACGAAAGTGTCTTTTTGTTTGCACTTTCATTTTTGAATTATTAGCAACTTCTTCAACTTAATTTGTTTCTTCGTCTAGATCACAATCAGAAGGACTTCCAAAAATTTCATGTAATTGTTGTTCCACATCAACATTATGGGTTTCTTCACATGTTTCTAAATTGTTTTGAGTCTTGGAAGTTTTCCCTTTTGTCCATCCATACATTTCCCCAATTGTAGATTGTAGTTTTCGCTTTTGAGACATTTGTAGATTTGTAATCACCTATATAAAAAATATATATGAAAATTAAAGTTCATTAAATCATACAAATTGACCGAGTTAATACTTTCTAATAATGCATATTTATTTATTATCTAAAAAAGCATAAACATTGTTAAACCCATTACCCAAAAAAATATTTGTTAAAAAAATATTAAATGTTAAAAAACAAAGTATTAACAATTGCATTTTAGAACAAAAGAAATTGTTAAATAAAATTTAACTATTATATATAACTCAATTCAACAACCTCAACAGCCTTCACATGCCAAATCCATAATCACGGTAAAGTTATACCATCACATCTAATTATAAAATAAATTTATATTCATTTCAAACTATTTAAAACCGGACATGAAAAGACACTCTCTTAGTTCTAAATTTTATTAAGACAATTTTATGAGTTAATAAATAAAATTAATATTCATGGCTGATGTTTTCAAAATCTTAAAGTCACAGAAACGATAAGCTTTAGGATAGAAATTTTTCAGCTCCCTTATAAGATCACGGTTCTAAATTTTACTAATATAATTTTATGAGTTAATAAATAAATTAATATTCTTTTCAAAATCTTAAAATCACAGAAACGATAAGCTTTCGCATAGGAATTTCAGATTACGTTATAAGATGATGAATGATAACGAATGGTTTCAATTTTGAAGTCACGTCCCTGTACATACAGAAAGGATAAGCTTTTAGATAGAAATTTCAGATCACATTATAAGATGATGAATGATAATGAATGGTTTCAATTTTGAAGTCACGCCCCTGTAAATTTCAATTATGATAAAGTTAGGATGTATGAATGATTTAAAATTGAATTTAATTTTTGATTTATGATTTCTATATTTTTAATTTCCAAAAAAATATTCATAATTTGAAGTTTGAGTTAAGAAATATGTATTATTTTTTGGTTTTTTTATAGGAATTCTTATATGCATTTGGAAAAAAAAATCCAACAAGTAAATCATGATTTCTTAAAAAAATAAAATTTTAAATTTTTTTAGTGAAGTTTGAATTAAGAACTCTGTATTATTTCTTGGTTTTTTTGTAGGAATCCCTGTTTGTATTTGAAAAAAAAAATCCAAAAGCCAAACCATGATTTTTTAAAATTATCACCATGAAATTTGTGACTTGTCAATAGCAAGTAATTTCAAAGTATACAGAAATTACCAAACATGATGGTTCGTAGTGATTTTTTAAATACATAAATTGATTTAATGGCTAGTGATATTTGAAATAGAATTAAATTGGTTATATTTTAGTTAAATTAGTTAAATTGTTTAAATTGGTTAAAAACCTCTTATCTACTCCAATTTTGAAAATTCAAAATCCTCAATTTTGGATTCCAGAAAACTACCAAATAGCATTAAACAATTTTGGATTCTAGAAAACTAGAAAATAGCATTAAACATTTTATCCACTCCAATTTTGAAAATTAAAATCCTCAACTTTGGTTTCTAGAAAACTTCCAAATAGCATTAAAGATTGTTATACAAATTTTAGATATTGAAAATTCTACGCTTCAGTTAATTACTTAAAATTTATTTGGATGAGTGTTGGATATATTACTAGGTAGTGGACGGGCTATTATGAAGTTCCTTATTTAACAAGGTTGCCAACCTTAAAATTTTCGTAAAACAATTTTCAGAACATCATGCACAAAATTGGGGAGAAATCGCCGAAAATGTTGATTCATAAATAAATCTAATATTTTAAAAACCTCTTATCTATTCCAAATTTTGAAAATTCAAAATCTTCAATTTCCAATTCAAAAAAAAAATACCCAATAACATTAAACTTCTTATCCACTCCAATTTTGAAAATTCAAAATCCTCAACTTTTGATTCTAGAAAACTACCAAATAGCGTTAGAGATCATTATACAACAAGAACAGACTTTAGATACCCAAAATTTTATGCTACATTTAGTTAATTACTTAAACTTTAGATACCTAAAATTATAACCATGCTACATTTAGTTAATTACTTAAACTTTATTTGGATGAGTATTGGATATATTACTAAGTCTTGGGCAGGCTCCTTAGTTATGAAGTTCCTTATTTAACAAGGTTGCCAACCTTAAAATCTTCTTAAAACAATTGCGATAACATCATGCAAAAAATTGGAGAGGAATCAAAGAAAATGTTTTTGAAATTTTGATTCATAGATAAATCTAATACCTTAAAACCCTTTTATCTATTCCAATTTTGAAAATTCAAAATCTTCAACTTCCCATTCCAGAAACTTCCACATAACATTAAAACTCTTATCCACTGCAATTTTGAAAATTCAAAATCGTCAACTTCCAAAAATTACCAGATAACATAAAACCATAAAACACATAATAGATTAGAATACAAAAATTAAAACACACACTTTTTTTTTTCTTGAATTTGAGGGTTTATGGGGGTGCTCCCCAAGATGGTTGGAAGAAATCACGTCTTAATTTACTTCAAAATTTCTTTAGGGGCTCCCTAAGCTAGTTGGAAGAAATCACGCCTTAATTTACTTCAAAATTTCATGAAGGGTTGTATACCATATCAAAATTTACATATAACTTGTAAGTATTTTTCAGGTTTTACAATAACTAACTACATAAGTAAATAAAGAAACCACCCCTTAATTTACTTCCAAATTTCTTCAAAGACCGTATACCATGTCAAATTTGACACAACTTGTAAGTATTTTTCAGGTTTTACAACAAATAAAGAGTACATATCTCATAGGTTGATATCACCAGTCTAGTGGTTTTTGAATAAGAAAGAATGCACTTTTTGAATGAGAAAGCATGTCATATTCAAATTCAACACTGCACTAGAGTAAAAACAAATTCAAAAGCAACCACGCTTTAATTTACTTAAAATTTCCTAAGGGGTTGTATACCTTATCAAATTTTACATAACTTGTAAGTATTTTTCAGGTTTTACAATAAACTAATGACATAAGTAAATAAAGAGTACATACCTCATAGGCTGATACCATCAGTCTAACAGTTTTGAATGAGAAAGCATGCCATATTCAGAGGCTAACAAATTCAACGCTCCAGTAGGATAAAAACAAAAAAAAAAAGAAACCACGCCTTAATTTACTTCAAAATTTCCCTCCATATCAAATTTTACATAACTTGTAAGTATTTTTGAGGTTTTACAATAAACTAATGGCATAAGTAAATAAAGAGTACATACCTCATAGGTTGATACCACCAGTCTAGCAGTTTTTAAGCATGCCATATTCAGAGGCTAACAAATTCAACACTCAACACTGTAGTAAGGTAAAAACAAATTCAACAGTGCAGTAGGGTAAATTAAAAGATTGCAGTGATGTTATTTCTTTTCCCAATCATAGGTTGATACCACCAGTCTAGCAGTTTTTAAGCATGCCATATTCAGAGGCTAACAAATTCAACACTCAACACTGCAGTAGGGTAAAAACAAATTCAACAGTGCAGTAGGGTAAATTAAAAGATTGCAGGGATGTTATTTCTTTTCCCAATTAGCAAGAAAGAGTAATCACAAAGGAAAATGTCAGACCATAAAACACATAATTCATCAAACCACATATGGTTAGATGCCAAAGGCGAAAATGGTAACTATACCTGGTAAATTCTAAAGGCGAAAGTGGTAACTGGACCCTCTTAAATTCTAAAGTTGTTTCGCAAGAGAGTGAAATCCAATGCTAGTAAATAGGTCATTAAGTTATGTCATCAACAACCAGATCTTGAAAGAATATAGCACGCTAGCGAGTTGTGCAACATGCCATAGCCCTGTAGTCCCCATTGCCCAATGCCCATAATGTTCCATTGATTCTCAATGAAAGAATATAGCAGGCTAGCCATAGCCATAGCCCTATATCCGTAGGTACAAAGCAATCTGATTGGATCACCCATGATTAGATTTTTGTAAACTCAACCTTAGTTATAATAAATAATTTTGGGGATTAGTAAATTCCGATACAATAGATTTTTACGGTTTGGATTTTTAATTAAACCTCAGAATGACGAGACCCCAATATATTTTAGACGTCAGATTTGACGTGCAAAAAATTGCACCAACCGTAAAATAGGTGCTGAAATTTAAAATACATCTTGTAGGATGTCAATTTCCAAGCTTGGTGGCAGCCCTTGGTGATAGAGCCTTGCTATGCATGGCCCTCGCGTGGCGATCCCATGGCTCCCAAACCTTGCTCCATCTACCCAAGTTCAATCGAATTAATTGCCAAAGGCGTGGATATGTATACGACAATGTCTTTGGCAAGGTAATTATTTGTGTGCTCTGAAATAGATCGTCCCTCCCATGGCAGATTAGTTGCGGAAGGGGAATTCTCTGACAGTCCAGAAAAGCCCATTTATGATCTTATCATGCAGAAGCATCTTGGGATGACATAGTACTGGTTCAGGTTGTATACTTGGGCCTTGTTGTGGAGTGCTCATGCTGCTCACCTCACTCATCAAACCTAGCTTCCCATGAACATGTTATATTATATATGCTACATCCTAGTTTCAAGGTGGCAGAAAGGTTTTGTCTTTGTTTATGGTGGTTTTAATACTCAATCATTATTCTCTCTATGGTGGCCAGAAGAAGATTGTGCTACAGCCATTGAAGGTTTGTTTTCATTATATTTTTCTCGGTTGTTCACCAGAGGATTGCATTGTTGTCTTTCAAATATTTAGGTAACATTTGGATTCATTGTCTTTAACTGTCATGTTATCAACTCTTTTTCAAGTTGTCTTGTTTTACTTCATAGGTGTAAATGTTCTTTTTGATTTGTTTGCACAACTTGGGGACTGGTTCATCCTTCAAATTGGTGGTAGTTTTACCTTTGGCGACACCTCAAAACTCTGACCTTATCGTGATTTCATTTAGTTTCCTAGTGTTCGTCTATGGAGTGTGATACCTTGGTACCTTCTCAACTTGGTTCTGAAAATGGACATGGCCTCATTAGAACTCTGGTATTCTCAAACGTTTTTAACTCTTACAGCTCTTGGATCACACAAAGTTTGGGGTTTCAGGAAGTATGGGCAGGTATTAGTTCGGGATTGTTGTGGGCTCCAATTTATCCTCTTCCACCCACATATACTTCTTTCTTATTTTATTATTGGGTTTGTGGTTCGTGTTATACCAAGGTCTTACCATTTTGTTGCTCGTCACAACTCTATCATTCAGTCTTCTAGAGTCATTGTTTCTTGGTTTGTTTGCTAGTCTTATGTTTATATGGCTCCTTGCCAACGACTACCTAGCCGCAAGGGTGGTGCGCATGGGACATCCTCTTCATGGCATAGGCATCTATTCGGATGGGAATCAGTAACTATTTTTTTTTACTCGACTCCTCTCAAGGTCAGAAAGGAAATATTACAATTGGAAACCAGGGAGTTCAAGGATCATAAATATTATTCTAATTCAGAGATTGGAGGCAGCAACCTCAAGTGGGTTCCTGATCCAGGGAGGTTTCAGAGGAGAAGACTGCACTTCCTCCATTCTATCACCTTGCACCGTCAGTTGGAATGGCTACTCAACATGGTAATTCATGACAAGTAGGTTGGCAACTACAAGCTCTTTGCAAGTCAAGAGGAGATTAAAAGAATCTCGAAAGACATCAGGTATAATTTGGATGACATCGTGGTCAAATTGAATCGAGTGGAACGTTTTTTGGTCTCAGACTTAGACACTGACTCCAATGACCACCAGGAGGGGGTTGCAGTCATCAACGCTCTAGTTTATAATCCTGCTCACGTAAACTCTTCTCCTCATTCGCCAGTCATCATTTTGGACTAATATGTCCACCATGCAAACTATACTAGTCTTTACTGTTGGATGGAACTAGTTTTTTTGTAAGCAATCTTAAGATGTTTTGTCAGTATTGCCAGCGTTTTATGGTTGTTTTCTACTGTACTTCAATCCTAGCACTTTGCATGGCTTAGTCAGAGCCTTAAGTTAATTAGATGATCTTAGTAGACTCTATCGTAGTTCGTAGCCTTCGTGCATTTGAGTATGGTAGTCTCAACTTGCAAATTTTGCTACAACTGGTTTCTGATGTGTCTATGGTTGTCCCAAATGACAGTTATGATCCTCCAAGTGAGTCTTTTTCTAATATAAAAGGTTTCAAATGTAACATATTTTGATATTAATAAAAATCTTTCAAAGAAATTTAAAAAATATATGTAGAATTTCCCATTGTAGATCCCCTGATAATGCAATATACTAAAGCAAAATAATTGATCTACTTCTACAAACAAACTTGCGGAAGCTTAATCGATTTTGAGCAAGATCAATTAGAACACATATAACAGAGAATGAGAAATCAATCACACATGAACACAGAAGAATACTTTGGGGAAAGCCTCAGCTAAAAACCTCGATCTCTGTATTATTATACAAGTGGAAATATGTCCGGATTACACAAATCTTTAGCTCACAAGCTATCCAGCTCTTAGTACAATCCCTCAATGCTGCTCATAGACTGAATAGACACAACATATGCCTTCCCTACGTCCTCCAAGCCTCCTATTTCCTTGCATAGTTTCTCTTGGGTCCTTTCATTGCCACTTGTTTGAATTCACCTCTCACACAACTCACCAATCTCATAAGTAATTGTGCAATCTCCAAGGAGTGAATTCCTTCTGCATGCAAGAGATATCCTCAATGGAATATTCCTGCAACTGATAGTACACTGTCCCATCATCTAATCTCAACTGGGTCTCTAACTAAACTGACATGCATGAGTTATTTATGAGAGAATATTAAGTTATCTGAAGTGCAGTAGTTACATGCATGCATGCATTAACTAACTAAACTCACAATCAATTCAACAAACTGTTGGAACTAATCTAACTGGACTTAACTCAGTTAACTGAGCTAACTAATTACAACTCAAAGTACAACTCATCCTGATCTCCTTAATCAAGGGATAACTTCCTCAATCAAAGGGAAATTGTTGCATGTCTTCACATAGACTTTATGTTTGATTTTCTCCAACTAATTAACTCAAGATGAATTAATTAATTATTTTTCAAACAACTGCTAAAATTAAATTCAAATTTTAATTCTCAATTTTAATTCAGGGACTAACTAAAATTGGAATGTATCCCGAAATACTATTTATAGTAGCGCTATTTATAGTATTTCTTATTGCTATTTTCAATAATATATATATATATTTTAATAATAAGAAAATCTTGAATGTTAAATTTTTGAGATTAAGTAAAATGCTGGCTCAAAAATAAAAATAAAAATAAAATTCTTCACACAGTGATAAACAATAAAGACAACAAAATAATGTAGCAAAACAATAACCATTAAGCAATAGGAATATAACATGTGATGTATAATATTAAAGTCAATCATTCCACATCGCATATATTTGTATTACAACACCCCATGATAAATTATTAACGATATTACAATGCTTTACAATATCTTGCTATTAATGTTGTAGTACTTGATGACTATTGTTTACTAGTAATTGTGAGTTTTCTTATGGCAAATCATTCAAGGTTAGAGAAAGATATTGAGATTTTTATTGGGATCTATTTTTATGACAATTTCATGAGTATGTAAATCATATAAAGTCATGTTGAACAACATAACATTTTTTTGAACCTAGTAAATGACAGTTAATAAGGCATCATTAAGATAGAAGAAGTCTACATGATAAGTGGTGGATGGACATAGCAACATATATAGTACTTTAGTACTTTATTTTGATAAGGTAAAACAAAAAAAAGTTGTTACATGTAGGGGAGAGGAGTGGCCACAACATCATTGATGTGTGTAGAGTGATGATGCATTGATTTTAAAGTAGATTGTGAAGTGGCTTAACCAATAACATACCATTAACACTATGTTTTGTATTAATTGTTAATTGTATTATATATATATATATGTCTTTTATCAAATGGACATTTTATATATTTGTATATGACATGCATGTTGAATTGTATGACAATGTAAAACTCATATTGAAGTGGCTTAACCAATAATATACTATTAACACTATGTTTTGTATTAATTGTTAATTATATTATATACATATACATATATGTTTTTTATTAAATGTACATTTTATATATTTGTATATGACATGTATGTTGAGTTGTATGAAAATGTAAAACTCATATTGGTAGTTCGATTCAAAGCCCTCGACCACCATTATCTTGATATTTTGTTCATAGATTAATGTATAAATCTTTTATGAAGTGAGTACTTTAGAAAATGGACTTCATATATTTGTACATGGTGTGTCTTTATATGGTGTGTCTTTAAGTTAAGTTGTATGACCCTATAAAGTTTAAGCTAAAAGTACAATCAAAGGTTTTATTAATAAATATAATTTATTAAAAGGCATTTTTCCTTTTTGAAGTTGTTGACTGGTAACCAATAATATTAGTTGCTATCAAGTCAAAAAGATAAAATAAAATGTTAACATGAAATACAAGTGAATAGTTGTTCAATATTAAGTACGAGTAAAATGAGCCAGAGGTTATAATACGACAATTGGATCATGACAACTTATCCATTAAGATGATATAGGTGAAGAGAAAAAATCTTAAAAAGTAATTTAACACTTTATTTTTTAACACCTCGTCTCCGCGTATGTAAAATTGTTTTGCACTTAATTTATATTTATGAGAGTTTCTGAGTTATCGGTCATTCAACATTAGCGTAGAGTTTATATTAGTCAAGAGTGCTAGAGAGGATATGTTATTAAAAGTGGATATGTTATTAAAAGTTTGGAAAAGAGATGCACATTACAAGTTTTAGTTGTATGTTAGATATTACAAGTTTTTTAGTTAGTTAGTTTGTATGTTTTTTTTGTTTTTTGTTTTAACAAAAGTGGGAAAGTTTATTATTAAGTCTATGTTGGGATGTAGCAAAATATTTGGGAAGTTTTACATTTAATTCCAGGATAGTAGAGCTTTATAGCGAATTATGAGAAGAGTTTCAAAATTTACATCGACTATGATATTTTTATCATACTTAATACACAAATACTACTACTAAAGGCTCAACATAAGTGACCACAAAACAAAATACATGTATATGGACCAAATATAGTTTACAGAGGAGGATCAATGCACACAAGTTAGGTATTATGCTATGGGAAAAATTGAATAACAAATTATAACTTACATGTAACACCCTCAGGTTAAAGTTTGATGTAATAAATGATATTAAAGGTAAAAAGGATAATACCAGGTCACGGGACATGTATTCCAAATAGAATGTTGGGGAGACACTATAGTGGATATAACTTATTGTTTATTATAGCTAAGGAAATTGGAAAAGGAATTAGAAAAGGAAAAGAGGCAATAATTGGCATTTAATTAAGGAAATAAAGGAAAATAGGAGAAAAGGGAGATGAAGAGACAAATTTGCTTGAGAAAGAACTAGAGGAAAAATGGAGGAAAATGAAGAAACTAGAGACATCAATGATAAAAAGGATTCAGAGAACCAATTCATAGCTTTGGTGATTTTAAGCTTGGATTAGTGTTGAGAGAGAGAGAGAGAGCACTCAAGGAGGTGAAAGAAAGCAAGCAAAGTGAAGCAATCAAATGAAAGAAAGGACAAGCAAAGGAAAGTAAAGGAAGGTTAGATCAACAAATTCAGCAGGAGGATTTTGCAGGAAATAGGGTGCATGTGTGATTTCCTAGCTAAAGTGTGAATGCATGGTACATGCATCTGTTCATTTGGTTCATTTGTTATCATTGACATGGGTTTCTCCTAATTTGAAAGTGGTTTTAGCCTTGCCTTGCCAATTCCTCAATAGATATGGTGTGATGGGATTCATTATTGGTTTAGATTTATATTTGCAGAAGGTTTTGGATTAGAGTGAGGTGGTATTAGGAAAATCCCAAGGGTTGGGGGTGGAGATGGTTTTCTCTGGGAAGCCTTCTGAAGCAATTGTAAAGAAGTTGGGATTATTGACTACGCCTCACAAGAAACCATACCCATTAGGTTGGTTAAGTGATAAAGCACAACTACAAGTGACTAGACAATGCAAACTCAAGTTTTCTTTTGGGTCAACATTTGTAGATGAGGTTGAGTGTAGATATAATTCCTTTGGATAATATGTGGAATTGTTTTAGGAAGTCCTTACTTGTATGATAGAAAAGCTATTTTCTATAGAGTTGAGAACAAGTATCTACTCGTTAAAGATGGAATTGAATACTTTGTAAGAGCTCATAAACTCAAGAATAATTATACTCTCATAAACTTAGGGTAGATGAAACGAATTGTAAATTCATGCAAACAATTTTTACTGATGGTTGTAAAGGAAAAGAAACCTGATAAAACCAATGTGTTTGAGGGTTGTGATGCTAAACAACAAGCTGATTTAAAAAAAGTTGTTTCAGAGTATGATATCTTGTTTCAAGAACCTAAAGGTCTACCACCCAAAAAGTAAATAGTGCCTGATATTAATTTGCAGCAAGATGCTCCATTGCCTAACATTGGTATGTACAGGTTGTCTGCTTTAGAGAATGCAGAAATCAAGAAGCAGGTGTAGGAGTTGCTCGAGAAGGGGTTCATCAGACCCAACACATCACCATGTGGGTCACCAATCGTTTTGGTGAGAAAGAAAGATGGCTCGTGGAGAATGTGCATTTATTACTGAACACTGAATAAAATAACAATAAAAAATAGTTATCCCATTCCTCGCATAGATGATCTATTAGAGCAGTTAAATGAAGTTGTTTATTTTTCCAAGTTAGAATTTCATAGTGGATATCATTAGGTTAGAGTTGCAGAACAAGATGCATGGAAGACTGCTTTCAAAACAAAGCAGGGATTGCATGAGTGGCTGGTTATGCCTTTTGGCTTAACTAATGCTCCTGCTACTTTCATGAGAATAATGAATGATGTACTCAGACCTTTTCTTGATGATTTTGTTATTGTGTATC
>APFE030920556.1:0-12290 GCA_000404065.3 Pinus taeda | reverse complement strand
TCATAAATAGTTATCTTTTTCCAAAAATTTTATATTTCATATTTTTCCAACTTTTTCAACTTATCAAAAAAATGTAGGACCAAAAATTCCAAGACTTTCTTCGTCATATATTTATTATTTCCCTATCCACATGTGTTCAACTAATAACCTTACTCTTATTATTATTGTTATTGTGAAAGATCACCACAACTTCTTTGTTCATCCTACATTTATCACTTCCCTATGCACATATTCTCAACTAATAACCTCAACCTCATTATTATTGTAACCTCACCCTTAAGGTTATCAGTAATAAATAAATTGAAAAGAGTAAACACTTTCTAGTTTCAAGTTAAATTTTTAATACATTTGACATTACAATATTATGACAACCAACCATAACTTATTTGTAACCTTATTACTAATAAACTAGCAAAGTCAAGAACGGTCCTGTGTCAGAGCTAGGGTTAGAAAAATCAGAAGGTGAACAACTAGTGAATTTCGTAGACTTCCACAACAGACTAGAGTTTCTACAAATGACTCTGATCTTGTAGTAGGTTAAGAACTTCATAAGTGAACATGTGGCCTATAGTGGTAAATCTAATCTAGAGTATTTCTTGGGTTTTGAAGCACTCAGTTTGTGCGTCAATCTCTTAAAGATTATTCAAGGGCAACAGTCTTATGGTTTTTTAGATTGCTCTAAAGAGTCCTCGCGACTTGTTTTTAGACAAGTCTCAACTTTTGTTACATCTTAAAATGGAACAAAAATCAATAGTAAGTGTTAAAAATGGCAAGGAAATCTCAGGTTTTGTGGAAACAAATCATTTGGGTCAAGTCAAAATTGCTTCAACTGACAAAATAGGAAAGTGGATTTGGGTAAATGCAAAGCAATATCATGGCATTTTAAGGCATAGGCTTGCTCACCTTAAATGGTAACAAAGAAGAAGAAAATAGTTCCAAAGAAAGAAAATAAATAAGAGAAGCAAAAATAAGGAAGAGTCAAACATTTACAGTCCCACATCTACACCTCTTATTTGGTCATCAGATATTTATGTCTAAGAACTGATGGAGGCCATGACAAGGCTAGAGATTTTGGAAGCCAAAGAACAGGAAAGGGACTACAAAATTTCAGAGATCACATTTGCAAATCGATGTTTAATGTAAGGTAATAGAACTTTAAAAGAACAGGTAACAATGTTACAATAGGCTCTAGAGACATGAAAACAAGAATGGCAAAGCATGAAGACAACATGACAAACCATGAAAGAATCAATAGCAACAAACAAGGATGTGATGATTTCTAAATCAACTTGGGTAGATACACAAGTATCTGAGCAAACAAACCTTTCGAAAGAGAAGGCGAAAAAGAACAATATGAAAGACGGTCCAAAAGAAATCAAATCTAGAGTTGAAGGCGCTAATGGTTACATAACGAAAGAGGAAGAAGTAGATGCAAGTTCTCATAGGGCACATGAAAGAGAACACAAAGAAAGAAAGAGCAGGGAAACAAACTTTATTACTGGGGGAATAAGAGATTATGGGAAGAATGAAAGTACTCTCAATTTGACAAGAGACTTTCTGAAAGAGAAACTACATTGGAAAGGGAAAATTTGTCAAACAAGGAGGGTGGGGAAGATATGTGAAGGGAAACCTTGACCCGTAAAAGTCACCATGGCAAGCGTGCAAAACAAACACCATCTCTTGGGAAAAAAGAAACTCTTGAAAGGCTCACACTTCTTCCTACATGAAGATTTAACCAACAAATAACAAGAGGAGAGAAGGGAAGAAGTGGAGAAAATTAGAGCAGCAAGAAATGAAGGGAAAAGGGCATGGCTATACAATGGTAAATAAATTATTGTAGTGTTTGGGCCTCAAGTTAAAACAGGACAACAAGCTGGCTGTAAAGAAAAAACAGAGAATTCGATAATAAGGGGGAAAACAATAAGATCAGTATGGATGAAAAGAGGTGAAGACTCAAATTTGAGTCTTATATGCCAAATTGCATAGCAATCAAATCCTACCCAGGTCTACTTAAGTTTAGTTTGTTGGAATTGTAGAGGTTACCCTTGGAGGAGGGGACCTGGGTTAGGCCTTATTGTGGAAGGTAGAGACATAATTTGTCTCACAGAAACTCGTGAACGTGATCATTGCAAAACTCATGTGTTTGATGGTTATTTGAAGTTAGCAGTTTGGAACAAGGTAGCATAAAATGGCAAAGGGTATGGGGGATACTAGTTTTAGTGAAAGAAAAAGAAGGTCACCACATTCAATCAATGAAAGAAGATGCAAATAAACAATATTTATGGTTCAAAATATTAGAGGATGAGAATCACATAAGAATTGCAACATGCTATTTTTCCCCTCAAGTCTCAAAAACTTACAAAAATAAGGGGCTAGACAACAAGGATCTATATGCAAATTTAAAGCAAGATATTGCCATGTACTCTCAGCAGGGAGAAGTTATTTTAGTGGGAGATTTCAATATTAGAACAACAAATCAACAAGCTAGTATTATTTGTTGCAAATAGTATCATAATCCTATTTGTCTCACTGAAGAGGAGAATCCCCAATGGGTAAGGTGTTTAGAAGATGACAAATTTAGCAGTCATTTTGGAAAGAAGTTGCTTACATTGTGTGGTTCTTTCAACTTAATTATTTGCAATGGTCTAGATAGATGTAAAAGGTCTAGGATCTTCACTTGCAACACATACAATGGGGCAAGTGTCATTGACTATGTGATTTGTTCACAAAGGTTAATAGAAAATATAGATGAAGTTAAGATTGGAGAGTATATTCGGGACTTAAAATAAGACCATAACCCAATTTATATAAAGTTATCATGGTTAGAAGAAAGGAAGCATATGAGGAAAAGCCAAAGCTCTCAGTAATCACTATTAAGGGGAAAAATTCTTCTAACACAAGAAAATTGTACTATCTTCAAGACAATGTTAGAGAGATTAATTCAGAAGGAGAAAACTAGTTTCAAAAGCTTCAACAATCATGAGTTAACAAATATAATTCAAAGTGCACTTGAGAAGTGTGAAAGAGAAAAAAATAGGAAATCACAATCAAATTGTTTTCCTGCAAACGCTTGGTTTGATGAGGAATGAAAAATGGCAAGGAGAACCTTGAAAAAGGTAGGCAAGGAGAGATGAATGTAAAGATATATAAGCAGATACTAAAAATGAATGTAAACAAGACGAGAAGAGTTAATATATCTAGGCAAGAATAAACCAAAGTTTTTATGGTAGGAACTTCAACCAAGGAAGAAGCATGTTGAAAATAGTATTACTGTCAATTAATGATTTGAATATGCAAGACAACTCTATGAGAAAGAATTAAAGGCGAAGCCTCCCCCGAGGATCAACTCAACTACAAAGCTCTTCACGTTACATGAGGTGGAGATTGGAATTAAGAAGATAAAAATAGGAAAGGCAAAGGACTTGGTTGAACTTCAACAGAGTATCTAAAATGAGGAATGAACACTCTTGCACCACACATCATGGAAATATTCAACACCATCATTCAAAAAGGATTCCCAAGAGACTGAACAACTAGCCTAGCAATACCCCTTTTTAAAAGTGGAAACATTAATAATGCTTCCAATTATAGAACCATTATGATTAATCCTTTGTTTGCAAAGCTTTTCGACAACATGGTAGAAAATAGAATCAATAAGTTGGTAGAAGTAAAACAAAAGAGGGAAAAAGGACAAGCGGGTTTTAGGCTGAAGCATTCTACAATGGATCATGGTATTACGTTGAGACACACTATTGAAAAGGTTTGCAAAGAAGAAGTATTATGCTGCTTTGTTAACTTCAAAAAGGCATTTGACACAATCCCTAGAGATAAGTTGTGGTGCAGAATGGAAGAACTTGAAATTACTTTGCATTAGAGAGTTGTTGTCCATAGACTTTATGAAGAGGTGAAAGTCAAAATTAGAACCTCAGCAGGTATTTCAGAAAGCTTTAGAAGTGACATTAGAGTCAAGCAAGGTTGCCCTCTATTCCCTAATATTTTTGGTTTATATATTGATAAAATAGAAGAGTGGCTAAATATGCAAGGTGGAGATGGTGTTCAGTTGGGGGAGTTTGTGATAAAGCTTATTTTATATACTGATGATCTTGTATTGATTTCTAAATCGGCCCATGGATTGTAGACGCACCTATATTCCCTTGAGCATTTTTGTAGAGCAATGGGGATGCAAGTCAATACCAACAAGACCAAAATAATGATTTTCTCTAATAAAAGGAAGCATAGCCAACATATGTTCTTATTTGAAGGAAACATTCTTGAAGAAGTAAATGAGTACAAGTACCTCAGGATTGATTTCAACAACAAACTTAATTGGGAGGACTGCAAAAAGAAGAAAATTTTAGGAGGGTGGAAAGCATTATATGCTCTTCAAAATAGATGTAGAGAGGTAAAGTTATGGGATTGGAAAACCATTAAAGTACTTTTTGGACTCCTAGTTTGTCTAGTGATGCTATATGGGTGTGAATTTTGGGCTAACAACACTCCCATCTCAAAATGGAAACAAATTGAAAAAATCCAAAAATGCTTGATCATG
Source organism: Pinus taeda (assembly GCA_000404065.3). Taxonomy (NCBI): domain Eukaryota; kingdom Viridiplantae; phylum Streptophyta; class Pinopsida; order Pinales; family Pinaceae; genus Pinus; species Pinus taeda. The sequence continues at coordinate 7,741 of APFE030920556.1, read as the reverse complement.
AGCAAGTTCAAAATAAAAATTTTGGTACCTTATGAGATAATGTTAAGTGAAGCAAAAGTAACTCATCAAAGAAATTGCTATGGTGCGCTCGTAAGATATCTAAAAAGAATTGAGAAAACAGGAGTAGGTAGATGACCTAATGTTATCTTCAATGAAGGCATGAGTGAAAGAAAGAAAATATAGAGGAGACAAACCACACATGGATGCAAAATGGAATATATACCTCAATACTTGTCCCAAAAATATCAAGGAGCTAAAGAATTTTGTTATGGAGAAGTTTCGCAAATGGGTATGGGGAAAAGAGTTGGGTAGAAAGAAGTACTACATTGAGGAATTCAACCCTACGTGTGATCTACAACAAAAATAGTTCATTGGAGCTAGCATTCCGTGGAGGGAAAAGGTTCTTATTGCTCAATTAAGAACCAACTCGCATCAACTTCGATGTGAAACAGGATGGTGGAAAAGGCCTAAAGAAGCTTGGGAAGAACAAGTGTGTACATTTTGCATGCATAGGGAAGTGGAATTGGAAAAAAAATTCATTTTGGAATGTGATGCATTCAAATACATAAAAGAAAGTTATGGGAATATGTTAGCATCAATTTCTTAGCATTCTCTTTTCAGCGAGGGGATTCTTGAAAGGTTGGGTCAACTCATCATCAATTTGAATAAGAAAAGGATTGAATTGCAAAAGGTGAAAAGCACCGATGGTCCCAGAGACTATTTTTAGTCTCATGGATGTTAAAACATCATTTCATTTCATTATATCATTTTCCACAAACGTGTTATTTTTTGGAGTTTTGGGCAAAATCTGACAAACTTTTTATTGGCCAAAGCTTATTTTTTGTTATTTAAAATGAGTTTTGAGTGCATTTATGGATTCAACACCGTGAAAAATCCTGGACAAAATTGTGGAGAATTTACAATTGAAATTTGTGATTCCAAAAAATCCTTACCAAATTTTAAACACTTTAAAAAACCCTAAAATCAATTCTTAAATTTTACTTTTTTTTTCTCTCATTGGTAAGCTACTTACTTTGACCGTAATATGGAATATAACTTGTATGTTAGATATGTGATCTCCTATCATACACACGAAATATGAAAAATAAACTTGGCTTTCTACTCTCTTTTTTAATGTTTTAACCTTCATGTTAAAAAATATTATTTTATTTTAATATAAAAATAATATTTATTTGTCTCCATGTTAAAAAATATTATTTTATTTTAATATAAAAATAATATTATTTGTTATTAAATAAGTAAGATTATATTTTATGCTTAAGTATGATACATTACATTAAGTTTACTTTCTAAAGGTTTGTGACTTTTATTCTTGTTTTGGTAAAAAAATTGAATTGAATTGTTACATATAAAAATTATATTAAAAAACAAAAATTTAAAAACATTTCATGGTCAAGTGTCATAATAATTTAGGCTTTGCTACAATACCATGATTTATCAATACTAGATACGCAAAAACAATAACTCATTTCAAAATCAAAATATTTTATTTTAATTTAAGTTTATAACATTTTTAAAATTAAAACTTAATACTTACAATATAATAAAAGTCAAGTCTAATAATACTATAAAATTTATATAAGAAATAACAACATGAAATATATATTTGCAAAAGGCTTCTTATTTCAACTTAAGGTGGATGAGGATCTCTTGACCTTTTTTTTTTTTTTTTTTTAATTGAGGGCCCAGATTGATTCTCAAGGGAATATGCTCAGCATATGCTTAGACTTAATACTTATCAACATGATGTAGTGTATTAAAGAGTTTGCTAGGTTGCATTGACTTTAAATAAATTTAAAAAAGTATATCCATGTGGCTCCTGCCCACCAATTTCCTAGGGATTTGAGATTATTCCAATTCTAATAAGTTCTTCCATCATAAGTTGCTCATTATTATTTATAACATTCATTTCTATATAAACAAATTTTATTTAGAAAAATGGTCCATTACTTTTAATAAATTTGAAAAATTAGATTCGTGCCACATGACTCCCCACCCACCAATTTCCTAGGGATTTGAGATTATTCCAATTCTAATAATTTCCTCCATGGATAAGTTCCTCATTATTATTTATAACATTAATTTATAATTCCTTTTTTTCCTAAGTTAAAGTTGACCCATACCTTTTTATTAATGGTTAATCAAGTAAATGTGTGCATTAGTATGACATTCTTTGTGTTGCAATATTGTTTTTTGTTATATTTATGAAGCCTTCGGCTATATCAACCACATTAATATTTTTAATGTGGTTGTACTGGTACTAAAACTTCTATAATAAATAACAAACACTAAAAGAGAATGGTGGTGCCAGTTAATAATAAAAAAGCCACCACTCAATCCATAAAGCCATGCAAATAGTCTTGGAGAGTATAATAAAATTAAAATTATCAATAAAATTATTATTATTATTTAAAATTATCAATTATTTTTTGCATAAGACACAAGTACCAAGCAACAACACTAGATTTCCTTGTTCAATATAAAACTGATATTTGCATCTAATAGAAAAGTCAAGTCAAATCATCCTATAAAATTTATATACTAAAACTTATGTAATAAATAAAAACATGAAATTTATATTACTAAAACTTCTATTATTACATCGAAGGTGTTATTTTTTGAAAGTCTTCAGGCTAACTTTCATCTAGAGCTTTGTTTTTCGCCATTGATTAGCAAATAGTTGTCATTTTTTCCACCATCGGTTTGAGCATACAACTGTTAGTTGTCATTACATTGAAGGAGGCACTTTGTGCACTGTGCTTGCCAATGGCGGGTTTCGTTTAATTACCCTACATATAGTGTCCATCATCCCCCCCTTGTGGAGGTATTTGAGTGGCTTGGCCTGGCGTCGTAGAGTGTGACAATTATTGACAATTTAGGATCAACATAGATCCTGCAAATGCTAGTGTCAGCAGATGAGGCTATGTGCACCAACAGTGGAAGTGTCTTGGCTTTTACATATAGTGTCATGCATTGCGAGTGGTGTTGTGAAACCCAAACGTGTTGATAACCTGTGCATTGAAGGAGAAGGGAGTCATCGCTCTGTGTAGAGAGGAAGATCATAGCCCAAGAGAGAGAATCACCTCCTTATTATTTATATGTGTTTTTATGAAGAGGTTGCTCTTGAAGCCTGTAATTATGTTGGTCGTTAAGGCTAATTTAGTGTTAGGCAGGATCTCAGTTTGTAGTGTTCGTTGAATGCTATGGCATTCTCCAAGTGAAGGAAAATTCACCTGGAGTTCCTCTTGATTTCATCTCATACTTTGCAGAGCGCTATTAACATATTAAGGTGAGAATGTTATGCATTTTTCTAACGGGGGCAATTACAGTGTGATGCAACCTAGGCTTAACTTGCGTGGAAAATTCTGAAGCACGCAGGGCACTACTTTACCTATATTCAGGCCGAAGCAGGATTTGAGGGTTGTCGAAGGATCTGTGGGCCATGCCTGGTCCAGAGAGTTGGGGCATTGACGTAGATTGCATATGACTTATCCATTGGTGTAGAATAGAGGATTTGCACCAAAATCTTGTGGAAGTGTTGATGCCCTTTTGACTATGTAATACCCCTAGTGAAAATTCCATGTAATAAAAGTTAATAAAGGCAAAAAATAATAACCACGGTTGATGGGACACTTATTCCAAGTTGAATGTTGGGAAAAACATCCTAGTGTGGGTGTTCATTTGGTTTATTATGGCTAAGGAAATTGGCAAAGACAATGACTAAGGATTTGGAAAGGCAAAATGACTTGGCATATTTAGTTATGAAAATAATGAAAATTAGGGAACAAAGGAAGGTGAAAGGTCATAGGTTTCATGTGAGGAGGAAAATGAAGGAAAATAATGGAAAATGAAGGAAGTAGAGGCCTAATTGATAAAAAGGTTTCTAAGGATTAGTTTCTAACCTTTTGGCAGTTTAGTTTTGGAGCTCTCTCATTATTCTCTCTCTCTCTCTTACTCTTGGACACTTAGAATGTTTCCTGGAGCACTCTGGCATTAGATCAAGAAATAGAAAGAAGGCAAGAGGAAGGAAGGAGCAAGTAGGAAAGAGTAAGGTTAAGAAACTACAACAAGATTGTTTGCAGGTATCGGTTTGCATGTATTTTTTCCTTTCTATATTTGGAATGCATGGTATTGCATGTGGTTCTTTGTTGCTATCGCATGGGTTTTTACAGGTGCGACAATGTTTTCAGCCTAGCCTTGCCATTTCCAGATAGCCATGGTGTAATGGGGTTCTCATGTTTTGGTTGAGCTAGATTTTCGGATGGATTTGAAACTGATTGAGGTGGATCTTTGAATGATAGAACACATGGCCTAGTAACCCTTGAACTTGACTTTGGGTTGAGGTAAAGTTGGATTTCGTGATGCCTCGGTGGGCCTAGGAATCCTTGTTGGTGAATGGAGGGATATACAGTAAATCCTAGAGGTGGTTGTCCTTGATTAGGCATAGGAATCCTTGCTAGTGACTGGCAGGATATACAGTAAAGCCTAGAGGGTGGTGTATTGATTTAGGGTCTAGTGATCCTTGGATCAGAATGTGGATTGCGGTAAAGTCTGAGAGACTAGGAGACAAGAAAATTCCTGTTGGTGTAGGTAAATAAATTCGGTGGCACCCATGCTTGTTTTGGCTTAGTGATCCGGTGGAGGTCATGGTAAATCATGTTATTACATGTTTATTGTGTTGGCCTAGTGATCTAGGATGGATTATGGTAAAGCCTGGTTTTATTGATGAGGGTGAGGTGGTTTAGCCTCGGGATTCCCTGGTTGGTTCTTTTGGTTTGAGTCCCACATTCATGCTTGGAATATGCCATGGGGGTGAATAACTAAAGAGAGAATTTGCTTAGCCATTCTATGGTCAGGTGGAATGTGGTAGTCCCATCTCGGGTTGGATTTTGAATTCATTAATAAGAGGTTATTTCCTTGATATATTATGTATACATGTATTGGTTTATATGTGGATTTTAAGGCTAATGTATCCTTGATATTTTTGTTGTTATTGCGCTAGTTATATGCATGTATTATGACAGTGATGATATATGCCTTTCCTCATGTTTTTACTTGTGAATGAATGGATAATGTATCTATGAACTAATAGATGATAATGCATCTAATGATATAAAGGAACAATGCTTCTTAGAAATTCTCAGATAAGTATGAGACCCCTATGCTTAAATATGTTGCTTACAATTGTAGATTACATATTTGTGATATGTTTGAAAAAATGCTTGTCATGGCTAGTAGGGTCTAGTCAAGCCCTTGTTTAAGTAATTGCATTTTTATCATCATTCCCTTGTTATCTTTCTATTCTGAAGGTGTCATTTAGTTCTAGGAAGTGACCTGGGTGTTGGGCCTAAAAAAGTGGCTCAAATCCTAGGGATGCTGACACAACATTGAGAAAAATAGTCCTTGGATGTTGGCATACCATGTTGTGGGAGCATTCAGAACCTTGTGGACACATGCATGCCCATATCATGGGAGTGTTTGAAGGTTAATTGGTCCAAAAACTCAGTGGGACCTAGGCGCTAGTTACCTGAGAGGTTGGGATGGTTCTTGGGAGTCTTGTTACTGATGTGGAAGGTCTGTATGGTGTGTTTCTGTCAGTTCCACTTACTTAAGGTGACTTTAGAGGTCGAATCATATCATAGTATCCTCTCGTCACATGTTTGCCCTAGTTGGACAGTTACTTAGGTAGATGTGGGAGGAGGGTGTTACAGAGTGGTATCATAGCTTGGTTCATCCCTCAGACTATATGAGCAGTGTGTGTTGGTCATGCATTCATGTCAGTTTCATGTGTGTTAATCATCCTTGTGGTCTATGTGCTTGTTGTAGATGCATATTGTCAGTCATGGTTGTAGTGATTCCGCCATGTGAAAGAGGATGTTATTGTTGTGAAGTGTGTAATTATGAGTGTAGGATTGGTTACATGTGTTTATGCTTGCATATTGTCAATGTACATTTGTATGGTTGTTGTTGTCATGCATGAGGTCATGGTATGTGTGGTTGATATAGTCATGCATTGATGATTGGACTCTAGCTAGAATGATGTTTATAGGTTGATACACTTAATTGTTATACATCTATATGTTGTTGTGATTATGTTATACATGTATTACGCTAATTGGTTGATTTTTCATACGAGATATCCTTCCCGAATTATGCAAAGGTACGTTGGTTTATTGTGATTTGGTTTAGTTGACATGGTATGCCTTGCAGGAAAAGGATAAAAATGACTAGCAAGATGGTAAACTACAAAGGTTATCCCTATGAATCAGATGATAAACGTGGTGTAGGGCACTCTTCTAACTTAGCAAACACATTGAGAATCCCGAAGGAAGAAATAAGGAGTTGTAAGGCGGACAACGACAAAATCATGTAGGCACAAGAGAAACAAGCAGAGGTTAATGCAATACTTCTTCAAAGTTTTTCAGAATCACAATAACAAGGGATACTTCGGATCAACCATGGACAGGAGGACATAACATGCATATGGTAGTAGGTCTCATGGTGGTCATATGTCAGATAGAGATGACACAGTGAGAGTTGGCAGGTTGTTGGATACTCCAGAAAAGAGATGTGATGGATACAAGTATTATTCTACTTTTAGTTTATATAGTCATCATGATCGTCATCGTTATGATCCTTAAAGGAGGCGTGATAAGGGATACTTGCTAGATGAGTTTAAGAAAGCAAATCCACCTACTTTTGATGAAGACTTGAAGAAACTAGAAGATGCAGAGGCTTGGATACCTGGGATGAACAAGTTCTTTGATTTGTATGAGTACACAGAAAACATGAAGGCCATAATTGATATCTTCAGCCTGAAAGGTAAAGAAAATATCTGGTGGGAAGATGTGAAGCAGGTCAGAGACATCAAGATAAAGGGCTTGAGTTGGCATGAGTTCAAGAGGCTTTTTAGGAAGAATTACTTGTCAGAAAGGTACTATGATAGTAAGGCCAAAGAATTCTATAAGCTAAATATGGGATCAATGATAGATGAAGATTACATGAATAAGTTCCTGGAACTATTGAGGTATGCATCGTATCTTAGATATTGGAAGGCGAAAGTTCAACAATTTGTCAGTGGTTTTCCATTAGCATTTAGGGATCGGATTGAGTATGATGAGCCTCGGTAACTTGAGGAAATTATTGGGAAATTGAAGCATTGCTATGAACAATGAAAGCGTAAGAATGAACCTTGACAAGAATGGAAAGGGAAGGATCAGGATAAAGGTGAGGGAAAATGGAAACCAAAAAGAGCAAGGCCTCAGAATGTAGACAAGAAAGAAAATGTGGCACCATAAAAGAAGTTCAATGCCACTAGATAGGGGCATGGGTCACAACAACATAATAGAGGTGAGGGTATTAGATGGGTGGAGTGTTAGACATGTGGTAAGGAACACCTTAAGAGATATTGTCCACATAATCAGGGTAATAGACCTAAGATATATAGTGCACAAGAGGCACAGACTATTGGGGATGTTAGTCAAAGCGTTCCTCGTATCTATGCAATGTTGGGTTGTGTTATATTCTTTCCACATAGTTAACAGGGGGTTTGAGGGGTACCCTTAGCCCCACTTTATGGGGAGTTTTGTGCATGATTTTCGCACATGTTTTTTGGACGCAATGGTTTTCGGTCCATGGTTTTGGACGCGATGGTTTTCGGTCCATGGTATTGGATGCTTCGACATGTATAAATATGTATTGTAACATTGAAAGGAACATA
>APFE030920554.1:0-10856 GCA_000404065.3 Pinus taeda | reverse complement strand
GACACAAACCATCTTAGATCTATCTTAACTTTGGATCTATCAAGCCTCGAGAGGGATCAAATCTCTCAAAGTGCAAGCCTTTTTAAAGTTTTGTACTCAAAAAAGAGGTTTGCATCTCAAGAGATTTGATCCCTTTCCGCACTTGATAGATTGAAGTTAAGATGAAGATTTTAATGTTTGCTGATTTTTTATTTACTAACACATTATTGCGTGAAAAATGAATTTAATATGAATGTGAAGTGCATTCTTTAAAAGTTTTTCTTTTTTTTATACATTATAGTTATCTTAGCATGCTAAGTTTTTGCTATTATTCTAGTTTTTTGGTTGTTTGAATATAACTATTATATTTAAAAGAAAATAAATGTGTTAAAAAATTTATTTTTAGGTGATGCTTTTCAAATTTAAATATGAAGTTAGAAATATTTCAAATTTAAATATGAAGTTAGAAATATTTCTATTGTGGCCTAAATTGTACTAAACCCACATATATGGTTATATAAATTCCCCAAAAAAAGTTTATTAGATCATTATAAATATCCACATAATTGGTTGGATCATTTTTAAGAGAGGTTGTCTCTCATTTATCAAGAAAGAAATTTACAATTTACTGTAATTTTTTTCTTTGAATCATTAAATAAAAGACAAATTAGAAGATCTCTCTTAGATTGGAAATACCCTAGATATAATTTATGTTTTATTCCAGTTAAATTAATAGAGATTGGAAGGAAATGTGATATAATTATTCCACCTAAATTTTAGGTTTACATATGATGTATACAATACTATGTTAATTAACCCATTAAACTTAATCAACATTCAAATATAATTCTTTTTTATTCAATGCGATTTGTATTCATAATTATAATTAAATATCTTTATTAAATTAAATTTTATTATAATAAATTTAAAATAAAGACTATTATAATAAATTATAAAAAAACACATAGCCATTTTAACTCTTTTAAAAAAAACACATAGTTATCTTCATTCTGAATCTAAGTGCAAGAAAGATCAAATGTTTTGTTTTGGTAAAATTCAAGTTAAGATAAATCTAACCTAATATATATTGTCATTAATTATTTTGTCCTATGAGACAGCTCAATTGCTGATCAAAGTAATGTGAAATAAACTTAAAATAAGAAATCAAGAAATCTAGAGCTCAAATTCTCCTATTTACAACCCTGTTTACCCAGAGAATAACAACCTATAAAAAATTTATTGAAAGAGTTAAGTGTCAAAAAAAACTACTAGATTCTTTAACAGTAAATTAAAGAGAAGTGTCATTATATTGAAACTAGAGTAGCGTAAAATTAAAGAAAAGTGTCATGCTATTGAAACAAACCTTGGAATCCAAACACGTTTATTTAACAACCTCTGGAATCATAACAAGTTTTCTTACAAGTAGAACGCCATAAAATTTGTAAAGTGGACCTCACCGATTCAATATCATTAGGCTCAGTGCCCAATTTATCCATTCTGTTGTAGCAGTTCTCTAATCAAGAAAGGGTTAAAAAATCGGATCGAAGTCCTCTAATCCAAAAAGTGTTAAAAAATCGGTTTGAGATGACGATATTTCGTTCAAATTACATGAAATCCCACCTATTGTAGTTGCATCCTCAGCAAACTGATTGGAAAGTTGTAATTGCGGGTTCACTAAATTCGGCGTGAAACAGGTAGAGTTTATCGTTTCTGTTTCGATCAGATTAACATCTGCCATACCGAAGTCCATGCGCTCCCAGTCATTGTTCAGAAGTAGGTCGCACGATGACTCGGCAGAATTCATAATTTCTTTACCATTACAATTAAATAATGTCAAGGTATGATCTTCACTAGGAATTTCACTGTAGCTAAAACCCTTGCAGCTGTTCGAGCTCACCAATTCGGAGTGCTTCACTGCCGATTTTATCCGTACAGGGATGGCTCTGTAGACATCATTTTGTGGGGGCAAAGGAACTTTTGAGCTTTTGTTGAAATTATGCTTAATCCATTTGGGTTGGGACTGGTTCATTGGCAGCAGCTTCTTGCAAAGGTGAGAGTTCCAGTAGTTCTTGATTTCGTTGTCCGTTCGTCCAGGGAGTCGTCCAGCAATCAGCGACCACCTGCACGCATTCACATGGGAAATCACGCCAATTAATATGACGCCATCACATCGGAAATCAATGAATTCTAGTGCATGAAATAGTGTAGTCAGTCATTCTCTGCACACCGATTGCCAAGAAGGCGATGCAGCCGAATAATGAGCTCCTCTTCATCGGGGGAAATGTTTCCGCGTTTAATATTGGGACGAAGATAATTCATCCAACGTAATCTACAGCTCTTCCCACTCCGCTTAAGACCTGCAAAGCAATTTCTTATATCTTGCCTATAAATAAATATTTACATGTGCATGAATATAATCTTCTAATGAATTGACTGAGATTCACCTGCTTTTTCGGGGAATCTTCCCCATTCCCCATGCCCATGAATTCGAATGTATTGCAACAGAATCATATCCTCCTGGACGCTCCAGGTCCCCCGCTTGAGCCCTTCATTTGACAAGCACGGAGATCTACCCATGTTAGATCTCCTTCTTTATGTAATCCGTCCACACTAACTCCACAGCCAATGATCTAGCGGGCAGGTAACATACTGACACGTTACACGGCACTGATTCCTCGAAAGGCTCATTAGTATATATAGAAACAAGTAGGAGTTCCACCGTGCTCAAAAAGTTTACTGCAGTAAATCTTTAGCCACTGACAATGTTTTTGTGACACCATGAATTCTAGTTTACAACTTCCACTTCCCTGAGCTTATATCCATTGCCGATTACCCGAATATGAATATTTTGCAATCGGATGGACACTGGCTCGATTGACCTAGCCAATGTTCGTCTAATTGAAATATTAAAAAAAATCAACAATAAAGATGTCCCTTCCACTTAAAATATCTAACAAATTTATATCGTCGGAGGACGGTAGATTTTCCTATAATACTTAAAATCGAAATCGAATGGCAGTCGGCAGTATGGAACTGGGTACATTGTTTTTCGAAGAGAGTTTCGGACCCAAATTTATAGTTCAAACAAACCCCAACTCACTTAAAATAATTTATTATTAGAAAAAATATATACAAAACTCCGAACAAATAAACTACGGCTTCATGACATACCGCCTTCTACCTGTTCTTACACAGAAGTCTTTATGCAGACATTCCTAGATAACGACAATTATATTTAATAGTTTACTGTCATTATGTCCTCGGGCAACATTGGAGTTCAGTTAATGATGGGTTACCAAATTAATAGTGATGGATGTTTTTGGTTAGTTGTGATTATATTTTCTTAATTTTATTTGAATCGAGTAAATATACTTAATATTTTTATTTATAAATTTGAATGATTTTTTAAGTATGGGGAAAATTTATTACAATTTAGACGTTAAATTAATAGTGAGGACAATTATTTTTCGCTGTTAATTATGAATTCAAACAGAATCACGTCACTTAGAATAATGAGTTGGCCGTCCATAAAGGAGCAGGCTTTCATTCTTGGGAGATGCTTTGAGACTTGGAACATTAAGCTGTTTCTTTAAATCAAAGAAAGATGAGCTCTTAGCCAAAGAAAAACATTTTTAAGACATACTCCAGACCCTATAAATTTCGATGATACAAACGAAATTTGGATTTTTTTATAGATATTGTAATAATTCATATATTTCAACAATATTTTATATTTCTAAAATATTAAAATAATATTAATAATTATATCTTCTTTTTCAAAGTCTTAATTATATGGTTAGAGTTTGTCTAACTAAAAGAATTAAAATTATTGGTTTTTCATTAGTTTAAGCAAAATAAATAGTACTGCATTTCTCTCTCAGTAAGTTGAATTTATTATTACTATTTTATCAGTTATCAAATATCCTATATTGATTTTTATTTAATTAAATAATGAATATCCAAAAATGGTTTTATTGTATCAATATTTAATAATTACATAATAGCAACATAATGCAGTGGGACTTTATATGTTTAGAGTGACCCCAAAAAAATATAACTCTCTTAATCTAAAAAGACCAAAACCTTTATTATGCATCTAAGTAGTAAGTTGATAATTTATTTACTATCTTTCTATCCGGTCTATCAAATATTATATTATGTTTATTTATATAAATGAATAATGATCCAAAAATTGTGTTATTGTATCATATTTAATAATTACCATAGAGCAAGATAATGCAGGGGACTTCAAATGCTTAGAGTGAAACAAAAAAATATAACTATCTTAATCTCAAAAAACCAAAACCTCTAATATGCATCTAACAAACAAGATAATAACCCTAGACCTCATATGGCTGGTTAATCCAACAAACAACATAAAAAAACAATAAATCAATAATGGATAATAACTTATATAAAACTCAATAAACAAAATAAAAAACAGTAAACCAATAACCAACACTGACAATAAACCCATAATTAACTGTGACTTAATATGGACCTCATATCACTAAAACACCATTGGCATGTTGTCGACGTGTCATTGACATCGTGGAAAATAAGCACACCGATCGTTCTGTGCGGTGGACCATCGAAACCCTTACGAGTCAATTTTTCACCATTGGAGATCCTTTCATTGGAGTGACACACTATTAGAAATCTCCCCACAAACGACTCAGCCACGTTTAAAATTTTCACAGTATTTGGAAAGGCACACACACATGTACAGATAATTCTGAAAGGTGCGTAAGAGGCACGTAAACTTTTCCAAATTTTTCTGGAAGACATGTAAGAGACACGTGAAGATAACTTTTGTGGATCCACTCCTTTTCGCCAGTGGTCACCAGATGTCAACCCTAAATTAAAATGGACATTATGTATATGTTAATCATTTGAAAATACCTAATTGCAGTCATATTATATATGAAAATCATGTTAATATTAATTTCATGGATGTACCTTTGTCGAACTTAAATGCGACATAATGTTCAGGTATGCGAGCTTTACACCGACATGATATGTATAGAGTTTAACTCTCTATATAGAATACAAATCAAATTTTGGAGTTTTCTACTGAGGTGCCAAATCTGCATGTCTGGACGTTAAATCACTAGAATTGGTCATTTTTTTTCAAAAATATTGGACAGAGGAGGCATTTGATTTTTTTTTTGTTGAAATGGATTCAGTATGATAAAAAATTATTGGATATTTAAAATCTCGAAACTTGATATTAGTAACTGGGATTTTAAAATTGGATATTTAAAATCTTGAAACTTGATAGTAGTAACTGGGATTTTAAAAAACTTTTGTGTGTTAGAAATTTCTATTGTTTTCTGGGCAAAAAAACAGGTTTCAATTTTTTGGGAAAACTTGAGATTCTTTTACTTTGTTGATTTTACACTATAATCCAAGGAAGTTGTCTTATTTAAAATGACTCAAAAATTATTTAAAGGATTGTTTAGCGTGATTTTTTTCTTATTATTTAAGAGATTTAATTAGTTATTTAGAGGATTGGTTACTGTGACAACTAATTATGATTGTTTTTCTTACCATTTAAGAGATTTAATTACTTTATGGTAAGGCAAGTATTGGTGATGGTAAAATGAGGTCAATGGTGTATAGAGGTTATGAACTAAAATTTGAAAAATAAAGAATATATGAAATAAAATGGGTTCATGTTCGTCACCTTGCTAGATGAAGCTTGTCAAAGAAGTTATGAAGGGAAAATAGTTATTTGTAGGCAATGGGATTGGTAGTAGGATTCAAATTTATATATTTTGGAATTTTTTTATCATTGTGTTATGGGTGCATTAGAGGGTTTATCTCTTGGTTGCTTGAGTTAAGAGTTTTGAGGTTTCCCCTTTCTTTTATCCAGGGTTTTGGCCTTAATGGATAGCCTTTGCCCATGCATGTTGAGTTTGGATATATTTTGATGTTTCAAATGGGAGAGTTATCATGGTTATCTTCATTCTACATTAGTTATTTCTTCTCTAGGCCTCTCATTATGTTCTTTGTTTCCCTTGGAATTGTGATCTTGTTACATTTATATCCATGTTTCAAAATATTGAATGTGAGGGATTTGGTATGGATCTACTAATGTTTTGGTTGTTGCATTACTAGCTCCTAATGTGTTTCACTATTTATATAGGGTTAAGATTTAAGTGTAATTGTGCACTCTATTGTGTTGATCCTCTTTCAATTTGTAGATGTCTTCATTAGTTTTTGGATTTGTGGCTTAAAAGTTACAATTTGTGTGGAGCTGGGTTAGTAGGTATTCACATTTAATGTGTTTTCAAGTTATCAATAATTTTTTCCACATTGATTATTTTAGTTCTTTGTCACTTGTGTTTGGAAATTTTCTTCTATTTTGTTTCATTGATTTCACATCATGGGTTCACTACACTTTCATTTATGTTTTCAAGCATTGCATGTACGATATAGCATGCCTCCATTGCGAACTCCATTTTTGGGTTTAAATCCTTGAAGGTGTTGCACATGTTGTACTAGATTAGGGTCTACGGATTTTGATGCACTATGGTTTCCAATCTCTCTTTTATTTTTATGTGTAGTTTATTTTTAGAGTTCTACGTAGCTATACGAAATATTTTTGTATGCCTACCAATTGCATTATTGTATATGGAAATGCTCTGTATGGTTGTTTGATCTATCACAAAAAATTTAATAGTTAGTGAGGATTATTTAATTTGCACTCACGTTTTCAAATGACACATGGGAGTGATTTAATATGCATAAATTGAGATGTTTCTATGGTATTTCCTTCAATTTTGGTGACAAGTTATTTCTATTGGGTAAGAGTTTAGGAATAATAATTCACTATAGTGTTCAAGTCCTCTTTGTCATTGTAATTGTATTCATGAAGATTTGTGTAGGTGGTTTGGAGGTGTCTTTGGGAATAGAAATAAAGTTACATACTATATCAAAAATAAAAGGTGGTGCAAGCTAACGATTCTCTATCATGACACACTAGTTGCAACAAAATTTAGAAAAGTATTTGTCTATTGACTAGGAGGAATATTTAGAGGTACTTGTACAACTTATGGGAACGCGGTCTAAAAAGATAAAATGTAGGAAATTGAATAATCTTTTTGAACATAAAACTTTTTCCTATGGAAATTTTTATAACTCACAAACAGTTATATTCTTGTAGCATTGGTGTGTTACCTATTCTATAAAATATGATGCAAAATTTCACATTAAGACGTTGGTTTAGTGTCAAAATGATGAAGTTTCTTGAATTTTTTTTTACGTAGATGTACATAATGGGTGGTTATCATGCTTGTGCACCACTATTCTTCTATATTATTTTAATTTTAATTTATATAATTTTAATTACAGTATTTTCAATGATTGCCTTGAATAAATATCTATCCTAGGTCACAATTTGATGGGCTTACTAACCTTTCAATTTAATTGAGCATGTATGTGCATCATGTGATTTGTTTTCCAAATAAGCCAGGTAGGGGAAAATTTATGTTAGAAATAAAATATCAATGTAAATTTATGTTAGAAATAAAATATCAATGTAATTTAGAATAATGATCTATGTGCAAATTAAAGACATTGAATAATAGAAAATAATATATATTTTTAACTTTAAAAAATATATACTTAAAATTTGTGTATAAATATATACAAATGGGTACATCTTTATTAGAAATGATTATGTAGATTGCACTTAAAAATTTGGTTCATAACCAAGACAAGAAAAACATTTGGGAATATGGATGTTCTTTTCTTTATATAGAATACACCACTAGGTTCATCATTTCGAAGCTAAAACCAAAGTAGCCAACTCGCCTAACATGTATAAAAAAAGAGTCAGTCTTATAATTTTTTCTTTTATATCTATATGAATTTGTTCATGTTACTAGAATATATATTCATAACCTTGCAAGGTTTCCATTGTAGCATTGAGGGGTATTTTGGGACCCATGTTCGATAATGAAAGTTCAACATCACAACCTATTTTTCTATCTTGGACATAGTCATATTAGCTCCAGTGTCTCTAATAGAAGCCGCCTAACTCTTTGTAGAGTATCATTTATAGGTAAAAGACCACAAAGAGAGTTCATATGTTGTGGTTGGAGGCATTGTTCATATCACTTGAGGCTTAGGAGTCATTTTTCCTATGAAAATACACATTTTACTTTATAACCATGATTTCTGCCCCTAGACCTTTCACTAATGAAGAGATCCAATTAATGAAAATCATATCCCACATCCCACATAGAGGACTCATGTCTTAGATTGAGGACTCATTCAATTATCTTGAGCATAATAAGTCTCAACAATATCCTAAGGCACCCTTTTTCCTTCATTGTTGAAGTTCAAGATCCTATGACCCATCATTGGTATGCAAAATCTCGTAATGCAAACCATATCAAATCTTGATGTTAAACAACAAATTAAGAGGCTTTCTATTGTGGTTTTGTAGTTATTTTACATGGTGATCAAGCCTAAGAATATGCATCGGGGGCGTAAGGTCCTAGCATCTTCCTCGCCTTACCTTAGTGTTAAAACTATATAAGACCTTCATTTAGTGTTTTATTGCCTTGTTTCCCCTTTAAACATTTTTATACCTCAAAGGCCATTTCCTCTACGAAAAACCTACTCATGGCTTTCATGTCCCACTAAAATAATAAATAACTCTAAATACAACCTGAGCAATGATTCATAATACGTGCTCAAGATAGGTTTTCATTCAATGCATGATTTGTGGTTTAATCATTGCATGCATTGTAGTTTAATCATAGATATGGCATACAAGTGTCTTACGTGCTCATTTGACGTTGTGTGCAACACCACATCCAAAGAGGAATTTTTGTTTCTAGACATTGTTAATGGAAATTAAGGCCAAAAACCACATCTTTGGTATAGCACATATTATGGTCCTCCCATGACCTTATAAATGCCTCTAAAAACATTCTCAACGCATAATTAACCTAATGTTAATGGCCGTAAGACCCTTGGAGGCGACTTTAAACTAAGATATTTTGGAAATGGTAGTTTAATGATGCATTCATGGCACTTGATCTTAAAACAAAGAATTCAGAAAAATGATCTTATTTCTCTTCTCAGACTATAGTCATAATTTTGACAGTTCTTTATAGGGCCCATGACCTAATAATGACACCCATACTCAACATACATATTATAGCTTCTCTAAGGATATTTTTTATCATGGTTTCTTAGTGCAGCTCAAGGTGCTCAAACTCGAGAATGTTTAATGGGCCTTCATGTTGTTGCATCCCCCTGACATTATTTATGCCTTAATACTTCTTTGAGTGCTTGTTTATTTTTATTTTTTATCTATACAAGATTTAATAAGATATTGCCACATTATTCTTCAATCTTTAATGATGCTCAATTCCTCATACACCATCCACACTCCCATGTGGTAGTATAAAGACATGTTCATAATGGTTGAGCTAGAGAAGCCATGCTTAGGGATTAGGGATTTTGTTTCCCTCCCCTAATAAATTGAATGTTCATGAAGATGTTGTTTTGCTCATGGGTTCTCCACCTACTCAACCTTTGTAGAAGAATATTTATTTATAATATGTTAAAGAATAAAACCAATATCACAAGATATTTATAAGAACCTCTCAAAATCCTTTTGTTGAACCCCCCTCCTCATACATTTGTATTCTAAAATATTATCTATTTTTAGCCAATATCCCATATTTTTGCTGAATACCCATTTCTATGTGCCTGATAACTTTAAACGCATGCCCCCCGCCAACACCCAACCTACACTGTACATGTTGAACCCCCTATCCCCTAATACCTCCAATAGATTATTTGTATTTTTCATAATTTTAAAATATAATTTAGGAAAGGATGGGGTAAGAAATTTGTTAACAATGTGATGTCTCTACACTTTCCATAAAAGAATATATTATAGGAGACCCATTCACTTGTTTCAAACATCTTAATGACACACATATTCAACTCATTGGGCAAAGACTTTCTAGTTATGGATTGTGTCATCGTCTCTATAGATTTTTTAGAGTGCCTAAATTTGATAAGGTTAAATAAGTGCATAACTTTCATATATACCCCTTTGACCATGTGGAGTGATTGAAAATATTTTATTGCCACATCTCCCTATGAATGTACACAGAGAGAAAGAAAAATGCTTACAATTGGCAAGAGATTTATTTATTTTAATAAAACTATGATCACCAGTAACTCACTGGAAAGAACATAATTTATACTTAAATAAAAATCTACTTTCTCTTCACTAATTTATCAAAAAATTATTATAATAAAACTATGAGCACCAATAAGTCACTGGAAATAACATAATTTATACTTAGATAAAAAGTTACTTTCTGTTCATTAATTTATCAAAAAATCCACCTTAGTGTAGCATATAATGATGTATTTACTTATCTTGGTCATAACAATCATCAAGGCTTGACTTCTCCATGACAAATATTTTTCCATCTTACATATATTTTAAAATGGGCATTAGCACTTTGTAAGTTTGTTTTGTATAACAATCATCAAAGCTTGAGTTCTCCATGAAAAATATTGTTCCATCTTACATATATTTTAAAATGGGCATTAGCACTTTGTAAGTGTGTTTTGTATACTAAAGATGGTGGTAGTGCACATCGAAATTATATTTTCCATATTACAATGATGTATTTACTTATCTTGGTCATAACAATCATCAATGCTTGACTTCTCCATGAAAAATATTGTTCCATCTTACATATATTTTAAAATGGGCATTAGCACTTTGTAAGTTTGTTTTGTATAACAATCATCAAAGCTTGACTTCTGCATGAAAAATACATATATTTTAAAATGGGTATTAGCACTTTGTAAGTTTGTTTTGATAAATAACA